>PVJA010008885.1:0-62635 GCA_004027025.1 Myocastor coypus | reverse complement strand
AGATTGCCTCCTACTCCTTGTTGTTATCATTTTGTATGGAAGCGACCTCTGCACTTTGGTGGTGTTATGCTGTGTCTATGGGCGTTTGGTCTGGAGACTCCAAGGTGGTTCTTCTACAGAGGTTCCTGACTCTTGTGTTGGGGCTCTGGCTGCTAGCTTTTGTGAATCCTGGGGGATGTGGTCTGTAGGTGGAGGTGGACCTTTGGGATTGAATAGTCCTGGTAGGCTCGTGGACCAGATCGGTTGCCAAATGGGCTATTTGATGGGTTTGGTGCTGCAGCTTGGGCTGGAGGGGTTCAAAAAAAAAGGGGGGGGGGAAGGCAGGCCAAGGATCCTGACCCAGCCGGCACACAGGCTCAGCTCCCAGCAGTGCGGTTTGGGTCTGGCCTGGAACAGGAAGTTAGTTGCGGGAACGTAGAGGCGGGGCAGAGGGGCGCAGGGAGCTTACCCGCGGCAGGCGCACAGGCTCAGCTCCCAGGGGTGCAGTTTGGGTCTCGTAATACCCATTTTGAAAACAAAGAAATTGATGCTTTTCTTTTCTTTTTTGGCTGGCTCAGCCCACTCTGGGGGTGGGGCTGGTGAAGCATGTGGTACTAGAAATTGAACTCCCATTCCTGAGCTTGCCTAAGCTTGCCTAAGCTTGCCTAAGCAAATAGTTTAGACCACTGAGCTATCTCAGTGTCCCAGAAATTGTATCTTGAGACTGAATAACTTGGCTTTGGCCATGTAGCCAATGATGAAAGTGAAACATGTATGATATAATGGGTATGGATAATGGCATATGATAAGCACACTTGTAGATAGTAATGGATCCATAAGAAAGAACATGACTTACAAATAAAACACAGAAAACACTGTGAATTTAAGGCTAAAATTCAAATGCAATTCAGTTATTAGTAAGTAGACCTAGCTATAGTCCAAAAACTGCAACTTAATTTTTTGAAGTTGTATTACCTACTTCCTACTTCTCAGAGACTGCAGTAAATGACATCCATATTCTAAGTCATCCATGCATTCATTTCAAAATACCTTCTAGGCTTCTTTAGCATCAGTGCTCTGTTAGGTGTGGAAGATACAGTAGTGAACAACACTAGCCAGAATCACGCATGTAAGGAGCTCACGGCTATGAACAGCCACTAAGCAAGAAGTTAGTGGTAAAGTAATGCAAGGATTACAGAAGGAAGTTTCCAAGAAACCGTGTGATCTAACTTAGATACTGACCTGGAGTGTTCTTCCTAGAAGAGTTGAAAATGAACAATAAGTCATAATGACATATTTTAAAGATGAGGGCAAATTAATAATTTATTTTATTTTATTTTATTTCATTCTATTGTATTTATAAATTTGCAGATTTTAAATATCAAAAAATTGAGAGACTGCTATAATCTGAATTATTGTCAGATACAACATGATGTACTCCATTAGATTATATTCGTAAATGACAAAGTGTCCTCTGGCCCATACAATCCATGTATGTAATTTTGTCATGGGAAAGATGCCCAAGAAAATACATACAGATCTGTGCATTTTTAAACACTAATTTTGAGGGCCAGGGAATTAGCTCCATGGCACAAGTGCTTGCCTGGCAAGGGAAAAGTCATGAGTTTGAAACCCGGTCCCATAAAAAAAACTCATTAATTTTGAAGTATAGGTGCTACTAGTATCATACACTTTTCTGTTTACCTTAAAGACGTTAGGTTAACATGCTATCATCCACTGGGCTGGTGAGATGGCTCAGCGGTCTAGAATGCCTACTTAGGCAAGCTTAGGGAACCACAGAGACTGGGGTTCAATCCCTGGCACCACATGCTGCACCAGCCCCACCCCTAGGGTAGGCTAAGCTGGCTATATATATATATATATATATATATATATATATATATATATGGAAAACATTCTATCTATCTGTACCTATTATCTGTCTATCTCTATCCACATATGCATAATAAAAAAGTCAAAATCATTTTGTTGGATGCTTGGAACAAAGAATTCATGTTAATTTGTATTGCTTCTTATAAACATTCTTGTTTTTTTCAGTGTCATACAAATTTTTGCAAGATTTGCAGTATATGTGCCTAAATATTCAGTAAAGTATTTTATATAACATCTGTTGGAAATATTATGTAGCACAATAGAATTCTAATTGATAGAACATTTTATAAACTAAAATCTAAATTTAGAATGTCTGTTTTGTACAATGGACAACATCATGATGACATCAAAGATTAATTTCAGGGAAAGTAAAATGTACTTAACATGAAGCACAAATAATATGTATAAGATAGAATGTATTTTTAAATATACCTTAAAATACTGATATGGTACAAGTTATTTGATGTATGGAATCTTAGACTAAACTTTAAAACATTAACAAAGATGTAAAAAAATCACAGAATGTCAAAATTAGATATAACATTCTAGAGTCAAATTTCTCATTTTATAAGTAAACAGTTCTTGCTTCAGTAGCACATATAATAAATCAGAAAACATTTAGTTAAGTCATTTGTAGTATATCCTTCCTCAAAGCCTAGTTCTTCCTGGACCTTACCATATTCTCAGCTTTTTTTAATATTTCATAGAGAATGCAAAAATATTTTCAAGCAGATTTCAAATTATTCTTTCACCACTTCTTTGCATATGTGTATTTCTGCAATTTGCGTTAAAAATGGAAAAGATCATTTACAACTCAAGAAAATTCAAAGCATGTTGGTCATTGCTCCTTGCTTTTTATTTATTTATTTTTTTATGGCCGGCTCAGCCCGCCCTGAGGGCAGGGCTGGCGCAGCATGTGGTCCTGGGGGTCGCATCGCAGTCCCAGCAGCCACCTAAGCTTTCCTAAGCAGGCACTTTAGACCACTGAGCCATCCTGCTGGGCCCACTCCTTGCTTTTTGAGTATGAGGGTAGTTACCACTTTCACATCCACTGCAAGGACATTTGTAAAACATATTTTTAAAGAAATGAAAAAAGAATTGATGGAAAGTCAAAAATATTGATGTCCTTGATTATTCTTTTTTTTTTGTGGTTTAACCACCCATAAGATAAGGCTATTGAATATAGCCATCCATCAATGTATCTCACATCAACATGTCTTATATCTAACCATCTATGTATCTAATAATCTCCACTTCTTTCCATGTAGTCGTGCATCCTGTGTGCTAAAATGCCATGAATGTATGTACTTGCACTCCTTTGCTTTGACCAAAGTTAAATTATTGCACCGTCATGAATGGAGAGGTAATCCTAATCTCCTACACTGAGACCAAGTCATTCATTTTGACTTGTCATTAAAAGTAGAGTCATACTCCTTTTTATTCCATGCCACATCCCAGCAAGCAATCATGGTCCATTCTCACTGCTAGATAGAGTAGGTGGAAACAATTCCAAATGAAATCATGAAGAAGTCTGGGGCTTGGCCATCGCAAATTATACTTATGTTGTTAAAGATTTTCATTGGAAAAATCTCACCCTGCAAGTAAACATGCAGTAGTAAACAGCAGAGAAATCCAAATAAAATACCAAGATTCCTTGCATGCAGCTGTGGAGAATCAGCAGAGACTTGGCCTGCAGTGAGGTTCTTAGGAGACCTCTAGGCATGGGGTCAGGGAGGGTATATCACTCTGCCCACGACACGGGTGATGTAGATTGCCAGTCATCTGGCTGAGGAAGGGTGGAACTGCTATGTGGGAAAGACCCATGTGCTTCACATCTACTAGAGGCTGGGTAAGGAAAAGTACTAAGCGAGATCTAGGTTACAATGGAGAAATAAAAAATCCACTTACTAGGACTGCAGTACAAAAGCAGTAACTCAAAGGAGGTGAACTGTTTGGAGAAAATGAGAGAGTTTTGACGATAGAATGGGAGAGTTCTTGAGCCCAGAGTAAGTCCTAGAGCAAATCATAAAGTCAAAAAGGCAGGACTTAACTTCGTTTGGTTTTATAATTTTGCAGTTAAATCCTATTCCTATTTTTAAATCCAGGTGAAACACGTGCATACACACATATACATACATTATCAACTATTATTATGTTTTATTTAATTATAACTTATATGTATTTTTCTTTAGATTTTCATAGATCCCTTTTATCTATCATATCTAGTCAGAGTTACTATCTGAAAACACGAATAAGAAAGTGAGTTCCAAATTTATTCGACAACATATCTCATAAATGGAATTTTCTTTACCATCATTAATCATTTGGCAGATTAATTTGGTAAGTGTTCTGGTATTTAAGAACACTAAATTCAGTATAACTGTATTTAAAATTACTTGCTCCTCTATATTATCTACTGAGCATGGTCTCAAAGATTACCTCAATGACAAAAGCTTTTATGTAGATGCCTTAATTCTAGTATTATCTTTTTTCTTAATATGCAAGCCAGAAACAAAAAAACTCAGGAAATAAAATATGTTTTTGAGTATATCATACTTTGATATAGTTACACTGTATTTTAGATGTGTGTGCTAGGTCAGGGATAGTTTTTTTTTTGTTTTTTTTTTGTTTTTTTTTTTTATCTTTTTCAGACAGGGTCTCGCTATGCAGTTGAGGCTGGTCCTGAGCTCACTTTTGTAGCCCAGGCTGGTCTCGAACTCGCACCAATCCTCCTGCCTCAGCCTCCCGAGTGCTGGGATTACAGGCGTGAGCCACATAGTTTATTATAGAAGTGATTCCTATAGGGACTTAGTCATTCAAACTCATAATAAGACACTTTTCCAAAGAATTTTAACAATTTTTTCACTGAACGTAACTAAATAATTTTAAAAGATACAAGAATCAAATAATAACAAATGTTGAGGTAAGGCTTCAGGGAGAAAAGCGAACACTTCTATACTGGTGGTTGGAATGTAAATTAGTACGTCTCAGTATGGAGATTCCTCAGAAAACTGAACTAGAAGCTTCATTTGACCAAACTATTTCTCATTCTAGGTATTTATTCCGTAAAGAATTGAAGACATCTTACATTACAGTGATCTATGTCTACTGATGTTTACAACAACACAGTATGTAACAGCTGTATTGAAAGCAGCCTATATGTCCATCAATAGATGAATGGATGAAGAAGACATGCTACGAATACACAAGGGAGTACTACTCTGTCATAGTGAGAGATAAACTTGAGTCATTTGTAGGAAAATGGACGCATCTTGAGTCCATAATGTTAAGTGAAATAAATCAGATACACAAGCTTAGACATCACACTGCTTCTCTTAGGTAAGAAATCCAAATTATAAATAAAGACCAATGGGGCTGGGGAAATAGCTCAGTAGAATAAGCGCTTGCCTGGCAAACACAAGGACCTGAGTTCAGTCCCCAGTCCCACAAAAAGAAAGAAAGAAAGAAAGAAAGAAAGAAAGAAAGAAAGAAAGAAAGAAAGAAAGAAAGAAAGAAAGAAAGAAAGACCAACATGGAAGATAGATGACAGCAAGCAGGAAGATCTTTCTACGGAACGGGGACTAAGAGATAGTGTGTAGAAGGAGGGGCAAGAGGGAAAGGGGATGACAAGAGAACTGGGATGTGGTGTGCACGTGCACCAGCACCACACGAGGAATGCAGCCATGACACAAGTCAAGCACATATTGATGAAAAAGAAAAAGTAAATTAATATAAACTAGCCCATGATGTCAATAAAAAGATGAAATACGTCAAGTATTAATATAGTACAATTTGAAGTTTAGGTAAATCAAGCTAAAGTATAACCATCATATCAAATTGAAAACATTTTGTAGGGCTAAAAAAATATATTTTATAGGGCTGACTTATTTGTGAATCACTGGATCACACTGCCTACCACAGACAAAATATTTCTTGCGACGCTCTTATTCACATTCACTGTAAAAGGTACAAATACAGTATTCATTAGAGTGAAAGAAACATGTAAATTGAGAGGTAATATTTACTGTTGAATTAAGAAAATATTTTAAATTGTAATATGATTGCTAAAAACATGACACATAGACACAAATATAATTGTAAGTGTAAGGCTAGGGAGATAGCTCAGTAGAATAAGCACTAGCCTGGCAAGCACAAGGGCCAGAGTTCAATTCCCAGTTCTGAAAAAAAGAAAAGAAAAGTCTACTATAATTGTAAGTGTAATAAGCAACATTTTTTAGCAAGTAAGTTCCTTAACAAGTCCATAACACTTGATCAAGTAATTTTACCTAGGTATTCAAATTCCTAAAATAATTAGACATGTGAACATGAACCTAAGCAGAAAGGTATTCATTAAAGAATAACTTTATATATACTACTAAAGGTTTGGTTTTCAAGATTATGTTGCATTCATGTGAAAGAATATTAAGAAAGAAAGAAAGAAAGAAAGAGTATATATGTATATGATAGCTAAGATAATTGTACTACTCATATCTATTGGTTTATTTAAAGGAACAGTTAATATTTAATTGCTTGATCAATCTTGTGTAGCAGTATCTGGCAGGCTGAGCAACAACTTTGAAGATAACAACATGCAATATTGCTAATTTCCAATTAGCTTGTTTTGAAATTCTGTATCTTTGCTTTTTATTCTCTTTAAAATGAATAAATAAAATTATGCCACATCCATTATTACAGTGCTAAAAATTTTTGAAGATTAGAGCCATATGTCATAACAGTATCAGAAGCAAGACACAAAGCAGGATATGCATTGGTATGATTCTTTGGTTGCAAGCAACAGAGCAAGACTTTGGCAAAGCGTATCATGCCAAAGAAGGAGAAGGAAGGTATTAGACAATAGATAGAGATTCAAAGCCGAAGAGGTTATTTTGGAAACCCAGGAAGTGGAAGCTAATTGTTGATCTCATCAGTTTATCGTCATCTTATTTAAATAATTTTTCTGTCCTTGAGTCAATATATTCATGTCCAAAATATTGAGAGAGTTGAATTGGTCTAGTTTGGCTCAAGTGTCTGCATACTTGACTTAGAAAATGTTCACTGTTACTTCCCAAGTGTAGTATATCCTGGACATTTCCAGGAATGTGCAGATCATTATTGTGAATTTGTTCAAGAATCAGTGCTACAAAGGGCAGGGGAGATAGCCCAAGGGAACAAGTGCCTGTCTGGCAAATGCAAGGTCCTGAGTTTGATCCGTGGTTCTAATAAATAAATAAATAATCAGTGCTACATAAAATGCCCCACAAGTGCTTTCGTTCTTCTCCTGTATTTCCAGGCTGTTCTCTTTTGTTTCTAACATACAACTGAAAATAGGATGTTTTATTTCATAATCAACATGTTAACCTATTTTTAAAATTCTGACTACTACATTGAGATACAATAGAATACAATATTGCCTTTCAAATGTGTCTCTTGTTAGAATCCATAAAATATTTGGATATTTTATTGAAAATTTTAGTTTTAATTAATTGGGGGCAGCCTTTAAAATAATACTTAATGCTATTTTCAAAGTTTTACTTTATCAAGTTAATAATTAATGAAACATGTCTTTTCATTAATTATAGAACAGAGCAGTCAACTCAGAAACAAATTGCAAAAGAATTTAACAGGATTTGCAAACTGCTTTTGAAGTTTGTTGGAAAGGAACCTCATAAGCCAAGGTCACAACCTGAGGTGATTGTGAGCATGATAAGGAGCCAGTGAAGAAGCCCTCCGGGAAGGTAACAAAGGGGCTGCTTTCTGTCTTCATTTATTTTTATTTTTATTTTTATTTTTATTTTTATTTTTATTTTTATTTTTATTTTTAAGGAAGGTTCTACAGGGTGTTCAGGGTCTCATTACTAGATGGGACTCATAGTGATCCACTTGTTTACAGCCTCCCAAGATCTGGGATAACAGGTACGCGCCACCATACCCAGTCTCAATTGCTGTCTCAGCGCCCCCTGTGGGCGGTGCCGGCATAGCAGGCCCTGGGATAGAACCCCTGGCCACTGTGCGTACTTGCATGTTTCTCTCTTCTAAAGCATTGGAATAGAAGTGGGGAAAACATTTGCCAGATACGAATGATTGGAATTTGTCTATGTGAAATATTTTTAGAATCTTTATTTATCTTTTAGGCCTACTCAATTTTCCCAATCATGAAAGTGATAAAAACAGAAGTTATAGCTATCATTTATAATAGTTTTCAAAATTTTAGTCATACATTTTAATCATTATAAAATAATTTTAAGTATTAAATTTCTTCATGGTACTGAACAAATATTATTTTGATATGCTACAAGCATCACAAGTGAAATACAAATCATTTTATTCTTTTATTTATTCTTCCATTGTCTGACTAGCTGAAAATTTAATCTTTCTAAATACAGCTAACTATACTAAAAACTAGATTTAAAACAGGTAATTTAAAAACTACCAGGCAAAACTGTAGAGATTTTGCATAAATTAGGTGAAATGTATATATAGCCTTGAATTCTGCAAGATTTTATAGAAATATAGGTACACTATAGAAATAGCCAGTGATGATTTTATAGAACTATGACATGCAAATATAAAGTCATAATAGTGTTGCTATTTTCATGATAACTATAAAATGACAGGCTTGTATTCCCAGATTATCTGTAGCTTCTGAATAATCTGTGGTATTGTATAATAGGCAACTCATGTTTCAAAACTGAGCCCACATAAGTGTTGAAAATACTTTCTTCATTTATAGAGGAAACTTTTATAAATCATACATGGTTTGGTATATATATATATATATATATATATATATATATATATAGTTTTAAGTGATTAAAATGCTTTCTTTGAAAGTGTCTGACATTTACCAGGGTTCCCTATGAATTCTTCATGATTTCCCTGTTTGTGAAAGGTGACAGATTGACAGCGCCAGCGACTGTTTGTCACTGGGAAGAAACATCAGCGATTAAACTTCTAAAGGCCTGGGAGAAGTGCTGCCTCGTGCCGCCTCGCAACATGAAAGCGTGCTGGTTTGTCTCTACGGGCTGTTTAATTCTGCAGGGACTTCTACGAAAAGCCTCGTTTGCACTAGTAGTTTCCATGTCACAATCCATTAAGAGCTGGAATGCAGTCTGCCCAGGCATTTTATAGGCTGTGGAGCAGCGCCATAGAGCAAGGCTGTGAACAGAATCAAACCCTGAGACAAGAAGAACTTCCGTCAAGGGAGGTTGATGGGCCTCAGGCATGTGGCATCTGAACTGCACAGCCCACAGCAGAGGAACTGGCAAGATTTTCTGTAAAGAGCCAGATCATTTTTACGTTTTGCTATTGGCATACTGCCTCTTTCCCTGTACTCTGCATGTATGATGTGCCTTTGTGTTATTTACAGCCTTTTAAAGTATAAAAAGCCCACTGAGCTAGAAGGCTCTACCGAAGCAAACAATGTCCCTCCTCTCTAAGGGACATCAGAGAGGCCTGCCTGACTAGGGCTCGATTTATAACACCCCTGGTTTAACAGTCAAATTCTGATCCTGCAACTAGGTCACTAAGTAAATCACTACCCAAATGAGGAATTGCATATGGTACACATACAGCAATTTCAAACAAAAATGGTCAAAGGGAACTCCAGTTCAATGGCTTTGCTTTTTGTTTGCACAGCTCTTACATCTATAACAGAACCTAAAAAGTAAATTATAATCAGCAAAATGTAGAGTACTATGTAAACAAAGTGCTCTGTGCCAAAGAAAGAAAAAACTGTTGGGGCCCTATATAGATGAGGAACAGAGCTCTACCAAGAGGAACAGAGGGCACGTGGGTCTGAGCGGCAGCTCAGATGTCTGAACAGTCATGAGGCAATGGGTGTCTGGCAGGAGGCTGAGGCAGGAGTGAGTCTGAGGCCAGTCTGCACTATATAAGGGAGATCAATTCCAGGCTGAACTACAGAGTGAGCTTTTGTCTCAAATAAAAGGACGTCATGGTGTGGGCAAGACAGTTAAGTGGACTAAAGCACCTGCCCAGTGGACTAAAGCACCTGCCTAGGCAAGCTTAGGCAAGCACAAGGACCACGGTTCGATCCCTGGCACCACCTATTGCATCAGCCCCACCCCTACCCCCAGGGCGGGCTAAGCTGGCCAGAGTCTGGATGTAGCGGTGCACATCTATAATCCCAGTGCTGGGGAGACTGAAAACAGGAGGATCACTATGAATCTGAGCTGCTTAGTGAGACCCTGCAAATATCAAATACATTTTTCAAAAAAGGAAGGCGTGCCTGTGGTGACTCCAAGCAGCTACACTGTCTCATACTAGGCTTCTCTACCTTCCTCACATCTGTCTTAAAAATTAATCATTCAAACTTTTAATTTCTGATTTTCATTTCCCTACCAAAAAGGAAATCCATAAAATTAATAACTATCTATGGCTCAGCAGGGATTTAAATGTACTACTGTGTTCTTTTAAATGAACACCTCCTCTCTGCTCCAGTATGGGGACCTGGGTGGGACCCAAGAACCAAGCAAGCCCCACACTGCTCTGTCTGCTCCTAGGAGTCAAGGGGAACAAATTGCCTGCTCTGCACTGCTGCCCGGGGCTCACTTCCTTTCCCCAAAGCCTGGGACCACAAGCCTGTCTTACCATCTGTAGCTCCATGGACACAGTCATTCTTTTTTTCTCCTATCCTTTTCCTCTGAATCCTCAGTTCCTGAGATATCTAGCTGTGATTCATTCACGCCTTCTTCTTTGCATTTGGTACCCTGTCAAGTCTTAAGTGAGACCCCAAATAATAGAATCCATCTTACTCGTAATATAAGAATTAGGGGAGGGGCCCGACAGGATGGCTCAGTGGTCTAAAGCGCCTGCTTAGGAAAGCTTAGGTGGCTTCAGGGACTGTGGTTTGATCCCCAGTACCACATGCTGCGCCAGCCCTGCTCTCAGGGCAGGCTAAGCCGGCCATAAAAATAAATAAATAAACAAACAAAAGTTCTGAAACAAGAAAAAAAATAAAATAAAATATAAAACAAATGATGTTAAAAAAAAAAAAAAAAAAAGAATAAGGGGAGACAGCTGCAGGCCTTTGTTGTAGTTGCCCAAATCTCCGTGGTTACTAAAAGGGCAGTGTGGTAGAGAAAAGAATCTGCAGGCTTCTGCAAGTCTCACAAGACAGCTTCTCTCCAATTACTCCTTTTCTGAGGTTTAGGAGCAGAGCAAGAGAGTGAACTGATATTTCTGTATTTTCTCAGTCACTCCTAGGTGTCTTGGGTATTCAGATTAATAACTGAGTAGAACATGTTGCACCTCTATATCTATTGAGTAACCATTACAGCTTTTTAGGGAGTAGAAGGGCAGCAACTATACTGTCCTTAACTTGAAAGGGAGTTGTTTCCCCAACTTTCAAATACCTCGGAGCTGCATAAAAATCTCCTCAAAATTTACCCCTTGCAGCCAGGCGTGGTGGCTCACACCTGTAATCCCAGCACTCGGGAGGCTGAGGCAGGAGGATCGGTGCGAGTTCCAGACCAGCCTGGGCTACAAAAGTGAGCTCAAAGCCAGCCTCAACTGCATAACAAGACCCTGTCTCAAAAAGACAAAATAAATAAATAAATAAATAAATAAATAAATAAATAAATAAAATAAAAAAAAAATTAACCCCTTGCTACCGTCCTGTTCTGTCTGCCTTCCACAGGGGTCTGTCCCCTGCAAGTGGCCTTAAGTTAGGACCTGCTGATAAACACTCTGCGGTCTTTTATGTCTCTTCTCTTTTGCTTTCTCATAGCCCTCTTTCATGAAATACTCCTCCTCTCTTGTTCTCACCCACTCCCTTCCTACCTACTAGGTGAGAATGTCTGCCAGCCCTGTGAAGTTCCGCCCCCTTCTGACTTTAGAGTGAGGCCACACTTCTTCCCCCTATATTCACAAAACCCTTTGTGACCATCTGTACTCACAGGTCCCTTGCTGAGATGTTTAGGTTCCAATAAATCCTGTTGCATCCTAATTTTAGTTAATTAGTACACACGTGCTGTACATAACGATTACTTCCTTTGTGTGAAGTTGGCACATGTACAGAACGCTTATTAATTCCTTTCTTCGTCCCCTTTTCCCCTTTTCTCTTTCTCCATCCAGCCATTGCTGGAGGCCTTTCCTTTCTTTTTCCAACCATGTTTGCGGTCATAGTATTTGTAGTCCTTGTGTGAAGTTGGCACTCTTCATTTTTGACACTACCCATGGGCACATCCATCCCTCCTTCTAGACCGGGAGTCCATCCTGCAAGGGGACCTTGTGTTGCTCATGTGAAACCTGCGACATTCGATAGTGTTACATTCAGTAGTCTGAACTTCAGTGTTTGTTGAAATCCTATTCAGTGCTTCATTGAAGTAACTAATGGGGGCTTTGTAAATTTTTCAAAAAATATTCTTGCAATTTTTTGAGATTTTTGCTCATTTTGTGTTTAACTTTAGAGGCAGATCTTCAGTATGTTTGTGGAACTCTATCTCTAGCTATGTTTATAATACACACTCGGATCAGAGCAGGAGACTCACTTCATTGAATATTTTGATACAAAAATCAAGACTTTTGAAAGCTAGATTTCTGTACATAATTCTGAGATGCTGAAACTATCTGCCCATAGAGAAAACTTGCACTGCCTATCGGTAAACGGCAAGTGCTAGAGATAAAATACTGCCTCTCATCCTCGAATGGCTCTCAGGACAGGAAAAGAGCAGACAAGTCAACAACCCAGTGTGGTAAAAGCCAGCAAGCGAGCATGGTGCTGAGGTAGAAAATTCAAGGAACCATCTATACACAGATCATTTCTCTTCTCTTCTCTTCTCTTCTCTTCTCTTCTCTTCTCTTCTCTTCTCTTCTCTTCTCTTCTCTTCTCTTCTCTTCTCTTCTCTTCTCCTCTCCCTCTCCTCTCCTCTCCTCCCCTCTCTTCCCTTCCCTTCCCTTCCCTTCCCTTTTCTCTTCCTCCCTCTTCACTTCTAAACCATCATGTCTGTAGAAAGGGAGCCTGAAACATTCAGTGCAAATTTTCCACTCTCTGCAGTGCTAATCCTCAGTCCTCATTCTGTTTCACTTACCTACCAACATTACCCTTTCATAGTCATGACTGAGATGCTTCCAAAGTCTGAGGAACCTTTTCTGACTCACTAACTGAACAGTCACCCTCATTTATCCGACACCCCATAGCCACTTATCAAGAAATGCCTACCCTTTCCTAATGTTATGAACTCCACAATGATAAGAGATAACATGCATTGTATATGCATTGTATATTTTTATGCCCTGACCAAAGACTTGATATCTTATAAAATTCAATATATATTTTGCATATAAATAATATATAAAAATGCATGCAACCTGAGAAAGATGCCTTCAGATTTAAGTCATCCAGTCAAAATCGCAGAAGTGGTAAATCTCAAAGATAATTATATTTTGCTCTCAAAACTTTGCATTTACCAAGAACCCTCTCCCCTTACCTTAATTTAAGATGAAATCTAGCATGTCTCATGGTGACATAGTTCTTTCTGAAGCATATTTGTTATATAACAGAATCTCTGCTGATGTGCTGGCTTTGAATTGCATTCTCACAAAAGAATGGTAGGGATGAGGAATAAAACCTGTAATATTTTGACCATCTTAGTTCATGACCCAGACTCCTTTCATTACTAGAGATGCAGGCTACCACCGGTGAGTCCTACCTAAAGGGAAACCAGAGATGTGACACTAGACAGGTCACGTGAGCAGTGTTCCAGGTTCTTTTGTTCCTCCAGTACCCTTAAACAGTTCAGAGAGTGTGATAATAGTGGTTATTTAGTACTTGTTGTGTCCAGATCTCTTTAAAAGACCAAATAATCCATCATTTCCAAAGTCCCTGAAATATGGGCTAGAATTATCATTCATCCTCTACAGATGGAACATTTGAAATGTAAAATAGCATATCCAAGGCCAGACAGGAACTCAGCACCACGATTAAATAAAAACTCTGAATTCCCAACATTCAAGCCTTGGCAAAGGAATTTGTCACATTGCTGTTTTATATATAGAGCGTGGAAACCCAGGGGGGATGCATAAGAGAGAACTGTGAGTCTTAAAGAAATGTGGAAATCTATTTAATTCAGCCTGAAGTTAATAGGTAATCAGCCGGATTCTTTCCCCCTCCTGCCTGTGAGTAGTTAGCTGTCAAAGTGGCAATTTAGGTGACTTAGAAAGACTTAGTCAGAGGCAGTGCTGACAGTAGTGGGCAAGAGAAAATTAAGGGACAGTGACACAGCTGTCATCTGTGCCTCCAGGAAATATAGAAAGGGTGGGGGTGAGGAGTGAGGATTAGTACCAGCAAGGCAGTTACCTGCATAGGGCGCTTCTCTACACTGAAAATAGTTTCTTGACCCATGGCAGAATTTTACAATTGACTTAAAGAAGTTGTTCCTCTAAGGAAGCCTTTGCTATGGGCGCCTTGGTCCCCATTTCCTCTGGCCCGAGCTTATATCATTCTGACTCCATTTAATGGCTAATCAATGAAAATCCAGGTGTGTCCCACAAATCAGCCCCAGACAAGGATTTACATCATGTTTGTCTCACAGAAGTCAAAGTTCAGTTTATAAATTTATCATTGAAGGATTCAAGCTCTGATAACAGGAATAGCCCATACCCCAGAAAGTAATTTATCTTCCCACAGACATGCTCTGGCTCTAGTGGCTGATCACAGGATTGTAGGAGGAGGACAACACTGGCCTAAGTGAACTCTTCTACGTTGGTGTTTATTGAGAGGTTCTGGAGTCTGTGAAACAAGGTGAAATCACTTCCTGCCTGCTGAGGGGAAGAGTGAAGCCATCTGAGAGAATGCAAGTTTCGGTGACTGTCTGCTAAGATAATGGCTCTATCTCGAGACTAGGAAGTGAACTCTGCCCCAGTCTCTCTCTCTCTCTCTCTCTCTCTCTCTCTCTCTCTCTCTCTCTCTCTCTCCCCATCTCCCTGCCTCTCCCTCTCCCTCTCCCTCTCCCTCTTTCTCTTCCTCTCTCCCTGCACCCCCCTCACCTGACACACCATGAGTCACCGCAAGGAGACTGGTACCTCCAGCCACCCAGAGCTGAAAAGTTCCCAGTCACTCCGGAATCTTGCCGAACACGTAACATACAAAGAACACAAAAATCAAAACATGCGTTCCATACATGAGAATGTTATAATTTGCATGGCCTCTTCATGCACATTGCTACCAGAGCCCTCATTTCACTCTTAGGGAAACAGAGTAGAGATTATTATCTCTGATTATTTTCAGATGATGAAACTAAAGCTCATTAGGCTCCTGTGGCTTTGCCAAAGTACAATAATGAAGATACCAAGCAGTCCAGCCAGAGCAGAGCTCCAGAACCGGCAGTGCCAAATGTTTCTACTCCCAAGCATCTATACACAATTAGCTAGGCATCCTGCCCCTGACTTTAAATCAAGCAACTTCTACTTCATCAAAGGACAAGTAGATCTAGATAAGCTCTTGGGCTCTTTCCAGTGCCAGGTTTCACTCAAGATGCTGGTAGCTGTGGCCTTCTAAGAGCTAATCTAAGGACCCAGTAAACTGAGGGTCACATCTTTTTCAGATCTTGTTGTAAGTACCAGTAATTATGTTCTAAGGTAGAGAACAGGGTGTCACATTCCATTAGGGATTCTGAATCATCATACTTTTTTTTTTTTTTTTTTTTTTTTTTTTGTATTTTCAGGAAAAGTTCTACAGGGTGCTCATGTTCTCACTACTAGATCAGACTTGTAGTGGTCCGCCTGTTTACAGCCTCCCAAGAGGTGGGATTACAAGCGTATCACCACACCCAGCCTCATTTGCCATCTCAGCACGCCCCTGGAGCACAGCAAGCATGGCAGGGCCGGGGATCCAAACCCTGGCCCCTGTGCCTGCTCGCAGGTGCTTTAATCTGCTGAGCTATTTGACTTGACCTGAGTTACCATAATTACTGGCGTCTTTGTTCAAGTCCTTTGTTCTGAGGTTTCTTACAGAAAATAAAGGATTCAATGAATAAAAATGCAATTCCTCAATTCCAATATATTACTAGATGATACTTCTCTACTTGAGCTAATACATGGTAAACTTTTTGTCAATAAACAAACCATGGATTGGTGAGAGAAAATTGTGTAAGAAAATGACATTTTAAGAGAATAAAATATGAGGAGAAGAAAAAAAAAAAAAAAACCTGAGAAGACAGTTTGGTGTTCTATGTGCCTGGCTGGCAAGCACAAAGACTCAGGTTTGACCCTGATACTGCATGCCGTGCTGGCCCCAGAACCAGTTACACCATGCTAGCCACCAAAACTGGGTGTGGTGGCACTCACCTGTAACCCCAGCTCTGTGGAGACTGAGACAGGAGGATCAATATGAGTCCAAGCGGCATGATGAGACTCTGCACCAAATAAGTAAATTAAGAAAAGATTTTTTTAAACACAAATAGATAAATAAAATCTATTTTATTTATTTATTTTTTCTTGTTTCAGAGCTTTTGTTTGTTTATTTATTTATTTTTATGGCTGGCTCAGCCTGCCCTGAGGGCAGGGCTGGCGCAGCATGTGGTGCCAGGGATCGAACTGTGGTCCCTGCAGCCGCCTAAGCTTTCCTAAGGAGGTGCTTTATACCACTGAGCCATCCTGCTGGGCCCCTTGCTATTGTTGTGGTAACAGAAAAATAAAATATTTAGAAGACTGTAAAATGCATTTAAAAATTTAAAAGGAGAGAGGGAGGGAAGAGAGACAGAGAGAGAGAGAGAGAGAGAGAGAGAGAGAGAGAGAACACGACTGGTCTCATTGATAGCATCCCTTAAGGAAAGAGATTTTTTCCAGGCTCCGTCACTCTGAGCAGATGACTGACTTGTAGCTCAGGTGTGCGTTTGCCTGCTTAAATCTGCCACTGTTCCAAACAGCTTGCCCTGCTCTATATATAGAGATGACTTCACCCGCCATTGGAATGCAGCAGCTGTTCCGCAGTGCACCGATACGCTACAAAGACTCAGGCCATATCTAATTGAGCACTTCAGTACTGCAGAGATAGGCGCCTAGGAAATATTTAGATGAAATACCTTTAACCAGATGGAAGCTGGCCAGGAAACTGGGATAAAATCTTCATCTCACAGGACTGTCAGTGTGTCTTGGCAGGGGGCCTCCACAGAGGGAGGTGGCCTCTGCAGAGGTGACTTTATCCCTCAGGACAAAAGGAATGGCAGGGAATAGGAGACATCAGAATTTTGCTACTTCTTCCTACTCCCCTGTGGCAAACTAAACAGAGCCATCTCTCTGTGAAAACAATCTGAATGTTAATAGTGCCTACAGATCAGGAAGTCTATGGCTTTAGAATTCCTTTTCATTCAACCCCCACCCCCAACTCCCAGCTTTCCAGTCTGAAAACAGGTTGGCAAGTACAGAATCACTCCTACTTGATTTTCTTTGTTAGGGATCCTTTGCTAATCCTGCTGGAGCAAACAACCAGGACTATACTTGGCTGACACCGAGCCAATAAGCACTTCTCCCAGCCCTGTTACCAGCAATCCACCTCACTCCTCTAGTGTCCTGGGTCTCAGTTTTCCCAGCTATGAGTTCTAGAGATTGGCAGATTTAACTTCAAATTCTCTTCCAGCTCTGAAAGAGTCCCTATAACTATCATTTGTAATAATTATCTCATTCTGTTCTCTTGGAAGACAATAAGAAAAACGAAAAAAGAAATCAGTAGAGAATAATGAAAACAAGCTCATATTTGCATGTAATTTATTGTTTAGATGAATACAATCATTTGGATATCTACTTTTAAGCCAAATAAGAGCTTTTATTTTCATTTTGATGAATCAATACGAGTACAGAGATAAGTGACTTTTTCAAGCCAGACAATTATTTTTAAAAAATTAAAGTTCTCGGGGCCGGGCGGGATGGCTCAGCGGTCTAAAGCGCCTGCTTAGGAAAGCTTGGGCGGCTGCAGGGACCGCGGTTCGATCCCCGGCACCACATGCTGTGCCAGCCCTGCCCTCAGGGCAGGCTGAGCCGGCCATAAAAATAAATAAATAAACAAAATTTCTGAAACAAGAAAAAAAAAAAAAAAATTAAAGTTCTCTGTCTCTATCGTCAGTTATGGTGGGATTGATACAGGAAGAAAAACTGATCTTTTAACCCAAAAAACACTTAGACGACTTCATGCTCTCTAAAACCAAAGAATGAATTTTAGGAATAAGACAGAGGTTTAGAATAGAAAATTTATTGGGAAAGAAAGCTTCTGTCCAAGAGGGGAACAGAAGGGGGTCCCAAGACGGTTGCCCCCAAAATTGTCTGTCTTTAGGGGTCTTATCGGGCAAAACCACGCGATAAGGCAGACCTAAGGTGAAACTAGGGGAACTTGCTTAGGTGGTGATGAGGTGGGACAAAGTCATGGTCAACCAATGAGATTACAAGCATCATTGTTCAGGTAAAATTGATTAAATCGGGAGCAAATTGGGAAGCAAGACATGTAGCAAGCAGGCACGAATATGGAATAAGGGTTCTTTCTGCTGGGGTTGAGTTTCTGGCTCCTTTAGGCTCTTTTAGGGTGATGATACTTATTTAGAATATCAATCCCTGATACTTAACTTTAAGTGAGTGGGCAGCTGCATTTCTTTACTCTTCTGTTTCAAGGTCTGGCCCACAGGTGTCTGTCCCTTGCAAAGCTGCATAGTCAGGTTGTTTTCCATATTGTCCTGGAGGACCGGGCCCTGTCTGACTGCCTATAATATTTCTAATTTAGCTGCCTACAGCACTACTTTCACTTCATCTTTATATAAATTGAGTAATTAGGACAGATGCTGGGTAACTGAAATATAGTGGTCTACCTTGGAAATAAACACATGAAAATGCTAGGGTTATACCCCACTCTGAAAACCCAACAAATATTTTCATTTCTTATTACACACTTTCATTTTGCAAACCTCCCTAATTTTATGCTCCAGGTATTGTTTTAGGCGAGGCAGTAGTCTATGGAATGGCATGCTAAGAGGCTGGGATTAATCTCACCCTGATGTACAGCAATGAAGACATTCAGTTGCCGGTGTGATGTGGGATTCCTGTAGGGTAGGCAGCAGCTGATGAGCGGCCCTGTTAAAAGGCCAGAGTTGTGTGGGAGTCATAAGAACAAAATGACACTAAAGAAAGGGCATTTGGAAGCTCAAGGGAAAGGATATGATTTGTTCTACCAAGTGCAACAGAAAAGTTCTACAAATCAAGGACTGAAAAATATACCTTGAGTGGCCAGCTAGAAAGAAGGTCACTGGTGACTCAGGCAGGCCAGATTCTGAGGAATAGTGAGGTCAAAACATTAGGTTACACTGAATTTAAGAGAGACTGAGAAGAAAATATCTATTGTTTTTATTAGTGATTTGGAGAACCAGAGATTATAGAGATCCAACAGTTGCTTAATGAAAAGACAAAAAACAATGTTTTTCTTTACTTGTTTCTTTGTTGCTTGTTAGGGAGATTAAGGAATGCTAAACAATGAGCCATGGGGGAAAGGTGAAAGGTACTAATTGAAAACGATGTTAATCGAAAAATATTCATTGAATATCTAAAGGGGCGACTCACAGCAAGGCTGGGAGGAGATGGAGCTTTACAGACAACAAAAATGAAGCATCCTTTCTTCTGCAACTAGGGAGAAAGATGAATTTGGTGACATCATAAGTTAGCTTTTCAGGCTGTGTGCGTGAGGATCTTGGAGGAGGCTCTAGTTAAGACCTTTGTTCTCTAGATGCAGGCAGGGTCACTGGCAGAAATGAAGAGGGAGGAGTGGAGTGGGAGTTTAAGAAGATGAGACACAGTGAATGTAGGGCAGAGCATTTCCATTCTCTACTTTCTCACTATTACTTAAAGCATTTCTAGCCTCTGCAAAGTGGCTTTCCCAAGGGACGTTAAATATTTGTCCCCATCCCATGCTGCTGTATGCCTCCTCCTAGCATTATTTTGTTTGTCTTTTTCCTGTTACTTACCACCTACCAGTCATCAAACATCGCTGTTGCCAAGGTTATATAACTTCCAGTGGTATTTCTGTGCACCTAATTCAGCTCCCGACTTCAGTCATTGTTCAATTCCCCTTAGACGTTCTGTTTTGGATTATCATCCTTTAATAAGTACCTTTCTGTGCTTATAGAAAATTTCTCTTCAGTTTTATTTGAGATACAGTTTTAAGGGCCTTGTTTTTAAGATCTGATGGAAAACAAGACCTCCATTTTTAACATTACACTGTCCTCTAGAGTAGAAACAATGAAATAGCACCAACGGAGAGCTGGATAATTGACATGGAAAGGCATAATTTGAAAACACCAGTAATCCTCATTAGAGAGGTAGTCATTTAGGGCAGCAAATTTTTCTTGAATACATAATTGAAATAAATAATTGAATTTTCATATCTAATCACATGGGAAACAGATATAGAGAGACTCTCTACATCATCTTAGGTACAATATAATATTTTGGAACAAGCTGAATTTAGAAATAAATACCCATAACATCCTATTTCAAATTTTATATAGTGTCATTTCTTCAAAGAATATCAATATCTTAAAGAATTAAATGAAGCAGAAATAATTGTCCAGTTTTGCAGACATCTGTAGAAAGAAAAAAATAACATGTTAAGAAGGCCAACTATTGTAAAGACTGAGTAAAAGAGATAACAAAAAAAAAAGCTAGAAAGCAGTCTCTTTTTTGCCTTTCTTCCATATTTTCCCCTTCATAAATGAGAAACTAGAAGCTGAAGAAGCTTCCTATGATGTACAGATTGAGCTGACCCCTTGTCCAGCATCTCCACTGGGCAATGAAGTACCTCTTATTAGAAGACAACTGATAGAACCACAGAGCTTCCCACTGACAAGGGTACGGTTCCAGTGATAAGAAAAGTGGTAGCTACAGACATGCAGCTTTAGCTTCTTGTGCTCAGGCCACTTAGACCTGGAACTAAATTCATCAACATGGTAGCTACATGCAGTCATTTGTTAAAGCCCTTTTCTCAGTGAACTACCAGGCCATGAAGATCTCACACAAGTGACTTGTACAATGCTTCCACACCTGATGTCTTGAAAATAAGCCAGAAAATTTCCAAAACTACTTAGCTGATAAGATTAGAACATGTTACTTGAATGGCCCATATTTATTTTCTCAACAATTAAGAAAATAAGTATAGATATCCCTATTTTATAAATCAATATTCAGAAGACTCAAATATAATGGGCCTCTAATGAGGTAGGGAAACTGGTCTTGAGTTCACATTACATCTATTAACTTCCATCTGGCCACCCTTCCTTTATCACTGAAGTATTGCCTGGAGATTTTGTCAACATCCACATGTGGCTTATGACTAATGATGATTTATGTGGTGGTGAGTTTTGTTTCTTTTCATTTTTTTTTCTAAATAACCTTTCATAGATTTGAAACTATATTCCAAGATATTCCCAAGTTTGATGTTAGGAAGTCAGCCTTTCAAAACGACCTGAGAATGAGAGGAAAGGGTAACTTTGAAGCACCTGTGATCTAAATGAAAGCACAAATGGAGTCTCCTCTTTTTGCCACCATATAAAACCACACCATTCAAATCCTCATACATTATATTATTTCCCATACATATGTGTATTCTTCGGAATCACTCATTGCATCTTCAAACTGGGTAGCAACGGATGTAAAGCAACACCAAGTATGTAGCTTAGTTAGCATCTCAAGAAACAGAGTTCAATAAACAAAGCCCAGGGACAGCTGTGGCCTGTTACTGAAAATTACAGAAAGCTGGGATTCCATGAGATAGATGGCAGCTTCACCTGCTGGTTCCCTGTTTGTTGCTTCCTCCTTTGCTTGGAATGTTAACAGTTGTCTCCTCCCCTGCTTAGAAACAACATCTACGTGAACCTAGTGATAAGAAAAGGGTGGAAGTCAATAGAGGACATGGTCCTCCTTCACTAAAGTAATGCACGAGATCACATCCACTAGCCAAAATAAAGCTGAGTTGCTTTTGGGGTCCTTTGCTCACTGAGGGACGAATCTCAGCGAGTCCTCTGAAGCTACTTTCATCGGGTCTTCTCATTTCTTTCAGCTCTGACTCATAACATACAACACAAGTATGGCCAGAAGATGGTTAAGAGCTGTTTGTTTTATTCTCATTTTCTTTCATATTGTTGCTACCCATGCTGTCATTAACCAATACATTCTGATTTTGCCTTCGTAAATTATCGCACAGAAGATTCACTATGTATAAGGACAGTAGCCTCAAATTATGCGTAACCCTGAAGGATATGTGTGTTCTACAGGTGCCAAGTCTTTAAACAAAGTCAATATCCATCACTGTGGCTGTGAGGTTTTCTACAGAGATGACAAGTCTTATTGTCCTCCTCTGTATGACAGCCTCTCTCCCATCATTGACTCACAAGAACTTTACTCCAGCCAGAAATGTCCAGAAGAAGAAAAGAATTTGCTTTCTAAACTAAAAGTGAGAAGGCACAAAAACTTTCATTTATCCCCTGTGTACTTCAGAAAAGAGAGTGATCTAATATTTACTGAGTGACCATCACAAATCATTCATTATAATAATTCTCCCCTGTGTACGATTTGATTTATCTCATTTTAATCTTCTGTCAAACCCTGTGCAGAGGTAATTTATCCCCATTGTGATTGTTAAGATCCATGCAGCTTTGAATGACAGAGTTAAAAGTAGAACTCAAGATTTTAAAATCAACCATATATCACCAGGGTCATCTATTAAGGAACTGGTGAAAGTCTCTATTGATGCTCTTATGTGTGAAAAATCTCAGTACCAATTCCCTGGGTATTATTTCTAGAACCCAAGCTAACCTACTATCTAATGACATGATTGTGGTTATTAAATTACTCTATGCCTGAGTTTTCTTATTTATATGCAAAAGAGGAGAGCTGATAGCAGTATTTGGAGGATTGCTGGGACAATCGCTCAGCTACATGAAATTCTTAGCACCATGGCACAGTAACCATCAGATATCACTGCCATGGTCAGCCAACGTCTGCTCCTTGCAGCTCTTAATTGATTAGAGTGGCTGCAAAAACACTGTGCTGGAAAGAATTCACAGGAGGCATCTGAAGAAAAATCACTGTGCCTGATTCTTCCCAGGAAGCAGGCTGAGGTGAGGCAAATAAGGCTTTCTGGGCTTATGGGATACCTAGATCTACCGGTGTTTTGTACAAATGGATGCTTTAAAAATATAGGTGAACAACGGGCTGAAGTAAATTAAAAAATTATGAAATCATCATTAAGGCGCACCTCATGTCCATCTACAAGGCAGCTGAATCTGTTCTCAAACATCTTTTGTCTTCTCAGTTCCTAGTCACAATGCACAACAGTTGCTTCCTTTAAAACTTCAGGAGGTCCCAAATAAAAGTATTGTTTAAAACTTTACAGATATGTAACACTTTCCTTGGTATGCACTGCCCCTCAGACTTAAAGCTTCAATGGATTCAAACATGTCCCAGATGGAGTATCCCCAAGTAGGGTATTGTTCAGAATACTGGCTCAAACACTGCTCCCAGAAGCAAAGCCACTGTAGCTCAGCCTTAAACCTTAAACATATGGCTTATCCAAAAGAAAAATATGTTCAAGCCAAACTATTGAGCTTCCAATACAAAACAAAAAACCATCATTTCTGGACTTGGAGTTATACCTTTCACTTCAAAATTTTGCAAGACTAGTTTCAGAAGAGGGAATATATTTCTAAAAAAAGAGAAATAAAAATCTTTACCCAGAACATAACTAACTTTCACACTCATGATATAAAAATCTTCACTTGACAGAATTTGAAAAAATACAGGAAGTTAGAAATGTCTCATATGAGGAACTTCACAGAAAATTATTGAAAATACTATAAAAAGAATCCAACAATAAACAGGGCTGTTTGGTTATAAAACAAATCAATAGACTGCAGCTTTAGTTGTGCTTTTTACTTCTTTCCCTGAGACTAGAAGAAAGCACCAATTGTTTTGTATCCATTATTATTCCTTGTACTGTCTCCACACCCAGAGGAGAAAGATGCCATAGTATAGGCTGAGACTCAAGAAAATAGAACAAAGAATAAAAAGATCCAGGAGTGATCTTTCCAACGTAAGGTTGCACACATACTTTTGAAATTGGACTTGGTACAAAAAGATCAAAGAAAGACTCCTTTTATGACCATAAGTCTCACAAAACAGAAGATTATGAGCCATGTTTTATTATTCACAGAGCAGAGCATCTAGCAAGGCTTGATTTGCCTTTGTACGATGAAACAACATACTGCTGACTGAGTGAGCAATTTATAAATAATAGAAATGTATTTCTCACAGCTTTCTAAAGGCATCAGAATCTGATAGGAGCCTTCCTGCCATGTCCTCACATGGCAGGAAGCAGAAAGGTGGGAGAGGGCAAACCCTTTTCCTCCCCATGACGGTAGAACAGACTCAGGAGAATTCATTTCTGTGACTACTGCTAGTAATGATATTAAATCCTTTAGAGAAAGTAGAGCCATGACAATTGACACATTGTGTTATGGTTCAGATCTAGAATGTCCCTCAAAAGCCTCCTGTGTTCAGATAGGCTTGGGAAGGCGACCGGATCCTTCAGGGTGTGGAGCCAACCCTGGTTATCCCTCCAGATGGATCAGAGCTCAGTGGGCTATTGGGAGGTTGGGCCTGGCTGGAGAGATCACTGGAGCCCCAAATGCAAGGCTTTACCTTCCTCCCTAGCTCCTTCTTTCTCTGCCACTCGGCCCCCACGTCTCGCACCACTATCCTCTAAGTAGACCCTTTCCCATGTACTTCCTGCCCCAGAGCCCACCAGCTCAGGGCTGTAACCATGGGCCAAAATAAGCCTTTCCTCCTTGAAGAGGGAGTATGTCCCAGTAACAAAATGAGAATATGACTCACTTCCTAAAGGGCTAAACCTCCCAGATTAAGTTTCCTAAACATGAGTTTTGGAGGACACTAAAACCATAAGAGAGACTGTCGAAAAGTATTTTGGAGCCATATCTATGACACTGAGTCTTTGTAGATCACATTTTAGAAACTACTGATATGTTACCCTAGATAGCCTCTAGAGATAAATGAGTCTGAAGTAATGACACTGTGTTTGTTATGGCTTACAATACATTTTATCCACTTTTGTACATTTGATTTTCTGAATTACTTTATAAAGCCAGTATTAAAATATTCATTTCAAAGACAGATGCAAAATCCATTCAAAGATAAGTAACTTGTCCAAACTTTCCCAAATAATTTCAGGCAAGGTCAGGACTCAGGGCTAGAAGTTTAGGTTCAGAACCTGTGCTTTTCCCAATAGATATGGCAATAACTAAGAAGAGAAAGGTCAGTGAGCCAGCAGCGCAACTCTCTTTTAAGAAGTCCAGCCCATACCATACCAGTGCCATTTATTTCTCATTAGTTCAGAGAAGTAGATAAGAAATTATTGCATGCAATTTTCATTTTGTAGCTGTTGTTCTCCTATTTTATTTTATTCTAGATACCAAACAATATTCACTGTCCTTTACAGAATAATTCAACGGAACCAATTAAACTAAACAACCATTTCACCTGCTGCTTCAGTAGGAATTGAAAGTCCCTGCGTGGCAGAAGCTAGCGCCAAGCAAATCTGTGCCTCATGCCGTTACTGACAGCACTTAGCTACCCAAGGGACGCGGCTCCGACCTGCTGTAATTACTTAAATTCAGATCCTTCTCCTGCCGTCCAAGTTCTCTAGGAAGCGGATGAAGTTTAAATGATTTTAATAAGAACAACTGCAATCCTTCAAAGGTCAGTAACAGGCTGAAAATTCTCAGGAAAATAAAACACCAGCACAATTGGCTCAAAAACTTTTGAGGAATCTGCAACCAATAAGCTTGCATGCACGGAAGGTGATTAGACTGGTTCCCTCGTGCATTCACACACGGGACTCAGGGTCCCACTTTGTGAAATGAGAATTCTGATACGGATTTGCTTAATGACACTGGGAAAACTGGATGGCAACCCATGGGGTCGCTAGGCCCTTTCAGGACCCTTCTGTACGAATTTCCTGACTTTTGGGCTCCTTCAGCAAATACTTTAGTTGCCATGAGCTTTGCCTGCAACACAACATGAATTCAGTAGAACGTGGCACATTGGACGGGGTATGTTTTGCAGAGATAATGGTGATGCTTTGTCATTTTTATTTTTCAAACAGCGTAGCCCTCCAAAAAGGCTGTATCATGCTCAGTTCATCCCATTCAAGGTGCTCGGATCCCAGCTAGGAGTGTTTTTATCTAAATAAGAATCTAGAGCTAGCCAAGAGATTCCGAAACATGAAGAGTGAGTTTCATTCTGCTTTGTTTTCAGTGGGAACAGAGGAGACTCACAAAACTCCTCAGCATGTTCCCTTTCCCAAATAGTACGAAAAGAGCACATCACCAGCACCGTGACCTTCAAATCTGAAAAACGACCTTCAGGACCTGAAGCGAGAGCAGCACAGTGACTGGGAAGCGGGTAGATAGTTTATGAAGGCCGTGACTTCTCCCCGCGAAGTGTAGTTTGAAACAGCAGGGTAAGGCAGTGCGTTCTGTGATTACAGAATAAAAGTTGCCAAGAACATAGCTTTGAAGGCTAAAAAGCGCTGAGGATGGAAGAAAGCTATCTAAGAAGTAGGCACTTCTTAGGGATGAGGAGAGAGAGAGAGAGAGAGAGAGAGAGAGAGAGAGAGAGAGAGAGAGAGAGAGAGAATTCCGTCTGATCACAGTATGATTTCCAAGTCCTGAGAAATGGATTTGACATTATTTGTTTCCAAACTTGACAATTTTATATTTTAAAAAAATTTATTTTTTTTTTCTTGTTTCAGAACCTTTGTTTGTTTATTTATTTATTTTTATGGCCGGCTTAGCCTGCCCTGAGGGCAGGGCTGGAGCAGCATGAGGATGGTCCCTGCAGCCACCTAAGTTTTCCTAAGCAGGTGCTTTAGATTACTGAGCCATCCTGCCGGACCCCCAATATATTTTACATTTCTAAACAACAAATATTTCAATTACAAGGAATTAAGACCCTAGACAGAACACATAGCAGCACAGCATCTTTCTTTTTTTTTTTTTTTTCTTGCAGTACTGGGGATTGAACTCAGAATCCTGCACTTGCCAGGCAAGTATCTTCCATTCTTGGGGGAACCTTAGAGGTTGAGCCATGGCTATAGTTGGTGCCTCAAGATTTTATTCTCATTTTTATATCATTCATCTTTCGAATATAGAGAAAACGTTGCTGTTCCTTCCCACCTTCTTACCCTCTACACATAAGTGATATTCAAAATATTAAAAAATATTTCAAAATATAGGGGTTTTTTTTCAAAACAATGTTTATAGGTTTTGTTTATAAAGTGACTGCTGTGGTGCCAATTGATGCTCCTTAAGCATCGAGCCATGGCACAAGTCCTTACTCCTGGCTGAGGTCCGTGCCAGTTACAACACGACTCTGTTGAAGGTGAGGAGCAGGGTGTGTGGGGAAGGGGTCACTGAATCCAGGCGGGAGAGGAGAGGGCAGCACTCCTAGCCCTTCCTCGCCTTTGGCTCTGCTCACCTGTGGGAGGACTTCCAGGCATTTTTCTCAAACTGTTTAGGGTTTTTCTAAATACAAAAGGATGAATGACAGTATCCTTCTTCAAATTATCTAAAGTGAAAAATGCACACTTAGGCTGGTCCTTACATGGCCCAAATCCAGAGAAAATACTTTTATGCAAAAGTATTCACAGTGAGCAAGTTCAAAAAGTTTTATTATTATTATTTTTTGTGGGGGGGGCCACTGGGTATCATTTGAAAGTGAAAGGGTTTGAAATCAACAGATCTATATATATTAAGGCCACACAGAATGTTGGATAGCCTTTGGCAAATTACATAACCTGTGGACTCCCAGTTGCCCTGTCCTTCCAATGCAGAGTTCACACAGGGTCACAGCACAGGCACAGGAACTGTTCCATTCGTGAGCTCCAGGTGCCCCATATTCTTCTCACCAGCGCTTACTATTATCAAGTTGTCCATAGCCACACCCCTAAGTATGTCGTAGTTTCAATTTCTATTTCCCTAATGAATAGTCAAGTATCTTTATGGATATCTTTGCATTCTTTTCTTTATTAAGTGTCTCTTTAAATCTTTACCAGTGGGCATATTTTGTCAAAATTATTCTTAAGAATTTGATGAGTTTTGACAGTGCATTCATTTGAATTTTAAATATAGGTTTTATTTTCTAATTGCCTCCTGTTAGTACATTAAAATAATTGATTTTTGAATATTTCCTTTCAATCCAATTATAACATTTACTTGTTTGTTCTGGTATCTGTTAGTAGATTTGCAATGACTTGCTATCTAAAAGTCCTGCTACTTTTTAAGGACAATTTTAGACCCAGGTAGTGATGAAACTTCCCTGGAATCCCAGAACTCTCGGAAGCTGAGACAGGTGCATTGAAAACTAGAGGCCAGCCAAGACAATTCAATAACTTTCTGAAAACTTATCTCAAATGTTAAAAAAAAATTGAAAATGAACAGGAATGTAGTTCAGTACCCAAGTGTTAGGTTCAATCACTAGGACTAAAAGAAAAAAATAATTGTTTTAATCACATCTTTCCAGTCTTTGTGATTTTGAGCGTTTTGTTGCTCTATCGAAATAACTGGTATTCTAACTCAATCTAAATAAAAGAGATGAGTGCCTGCCTAGCAAGTGCAAAATCTTGAGTTTGATCCCCAGTTCCACAAAACATAAATAAATAAGATGATATCTTCAAACATAAGAAGATAGTATTTCATAAATTATCAGTGAGCATAATTTAGCTCTAAGTTCTTACTGGACACACATTATCCAATTTACAATTTGTTAAGTTTCTCAATGTTTTTCATCATAAATATATTTCAGCAAATATTTTTGTGTGCATAGATTGAAATGACTTTGTAGGTTTTGTCCTTTATTGTGTTAAAATGATAAATTATACGGATTGATTTTCACACGAAAAGACATTTTTGCTTTTATGTAGTAAATATTGCATGATACATTAAAACTGCCTATTGATGCTCCTACTTGATATTTTAGTAATAAATTTGAGCAGACTAAGCACCTGCTTATGCCAGCACAGGGACCAGGGTTCGATCCCCTGTACCACCAGCTGTGCTGCCAATGCTAAGCTGGTGACTGAGTCCAGGAATGGTGGCACACATTTATAATTCCAGTGCTAGGGAGGCTGAAAACAGAAGGCTCACTACAAGTCTGAGCTGCAGAGTAAGACCTGGTATCAAACACATAAAAAAAGAAAGAAAGACAGACAGACAGAAAGAAAGAAAGAAAGAAAGAAAGAAAGAAAGAAAGAAAGAAAGAAAGAAAGAAAGAAAGAAAGAAAGAAAAAAAAAAAAAGAGGAAAATTTGCATCTGCACTCAGCAGAAACATTGTGCTTTCTTTGTAGTACTTTTACCAGGTTTTGGTGTTCGTATTACGCTTGCCTCGTGTAATGTGTGGGATTTGTTCACTTCCACATTCTAGAAGAGTTTGTATAGAATTGAAATTATTTCTTCACGAAATGTCTCCTTGAATTCAACAGTAACACCAACTGATCTAGAATTTGCTACATTGAAACATTTGTAACTATTAATTCAATTTATTTAATTGATATAAGCTATTCAAGTTATCCATTTCTTTCTAGTTGATGCTAGATGGTTTTTGTCTCTCGAGGCATTTTTTTTTTTTTGAGGCATTTGTTACATTTCATTTAAATTCTCAAATTTGATGGCATAAATTCACTAAAAATAGTGACATATTATTCCTACAAAACCTATGGGGTCTCTTCCTAACATTTGAGTTTTCATTTAAGATATTTTCTAAATTATTTTGTAATTCTTTCTTGACCTATGGTCTATCATGTTGTTTCACTTTCAAATATTTTGTCCTTCCTAAATATTACATTTGTACTGATTTATGAATGATCTCTCCTATAACTAAAGAAAGCACACAGTAGGATTTTTTCCAAGTTACGGAGGTCTATTTTGTGTCGTGGATAGATACAATCTATGTTAATGAGTATATCACATGTGTTTTTTTTTGTTTCTGTTTTTGTTTTTTTTTGTCTTTTTGAGACAGGGTCTCGCTATGCAGTTGAGGCTGGTCCTGAGCTCACTTTTGTAGCCCAGGCTGGTCTCGAACTCGCACCAATCCTCCTGCCTCAGCCTCCCGAGTGCTGGGATTACAGGCGTGAGCCACCACGTCCGGCTCACATGTGTATTTATACAAAAAAACAATGTTCTTGAGTTTCAGGTTCTGTGTTCTATAAATAGCAATTAAGTTCAGTGGATGACAGTGTTGTTAGGACCCTTGAAGTTTTCATTGATATTTTTGTCCAATTTTTCCATTAGTTTTTTGACAGAAAAGGGCTTACATAATTATCAAATTATGTGTTTCTTGGGTGCCCAGCAGGATGGCTCAGTGGTCTAAAGCCCCTGCTTAGGAAAGCTTGGGCGGCTGCAGAGACCGCGGTTCAATCCCCAGCACCACATGCTGCGCTAGCCCTACCCTCAGGGCAGGCTGAGCCGGCCATAAAAACAAACAAACAAACAAAAATTTTGAAATAAGAAAAAAATTAAAAATAAAAAGTATGTGTTTCTTTAATATTAATGATATTTTAAAGTTCTACCAAGTACATTAAATATTTGCGGTTAAATATTCCTAATCTATTGATTGTCACCTTGTAAAATAATACTTTTATTTATATATGTTTAGTAATACTCTATTTTAAATATATTTGATCTGATATTAATATAACTTCACAAGCCTTGTTATGCCTATTTTCTTCTTGTATTGTATACCACCTTCTGTTCATTGATGTAAATCTGATTCCTTCTGCTAATATAATTCTTGTTTAAAGAGAAAGTTGTTTCTTGTTTTTTTCTGTGGTCTTCCCTTTTATTTTATTTTTTTTTTTTTTTTTTTTTGTCATTTTTGAGACAGGGTCTCACTATGCAGTTGAGGCTGGCCTTGAGCTCACTTTTGTAGCCCAGGCTGGTCTCGAACTCGCACCGGTCCTCCTGCCTCCGCCTCCCAAGTGCTGGGATTACAGGCGTACGCCACCACGCCCGGCTTGTGGTCTTCCCTTTTAGTTAGACTGTTTTTTCTATCAATATTTAATAAGATTATTGACTAGATTGGATTTTGGTCTACCATTTTATTATTCCTTGCTTTCCATGTATAACGTTTTCTTTTCTACTTTCTGATTCTTTTCTTCTTTTTTGCTAACATGTATGGATTTAGAATCCAGGCATGTACTTATTCTTTTTTTCTGTGTTTTGAAAGTTACTCTAGGAATTATAATGTACTTTTAAGTTTCCTCCATATTCTTAGAGTTCTTATAGAAACACTGAACAAGTCAATTTATCTACCCTCATCTAATATCCATTAAAATACCATCTAGGTTACCTCTAATTTGTACTGTTATGCACATCTTTCTTTGAGATGAGGCCATACTTTCCTTATACATACATACTCAAGACATTTCAAATTGTATCCTGGAAGTTGTGAATATTATGATTTACAAACTCTGATTTCAGTCACATTATTTTACAGAGATTTCTTTGCTGTTTGTTTGTTTTGGTTCATAATTAAGTTGGTAATATTCTGTTGTGGGGGCCGGGAAAATAGTTCTGTGGCACAAGTGCCTGCCTGGCAAGTTCAAGTCATGAGTTCAAACCCCGGGCCCGCCAAAAAAAAAAAAAATAATAATAATAATAATAATAAAAATAAAATTCTGTTGCCACCTCTGCTGTCTGACATGAGTGGTACCTAAGTTCCTACATGAAGTTTTTGTAAAGCTTTAGCTGAAAACCACTTTCTGTTTTTCCCATGCATGGCTGTTTCAGGAATCAACAAGCACAGATGAAGTTTAGACATAAGAGTTAAGTTCCCTTTCTCTGGCTCTTTCTCTCATGGGCCCTCCTCTCATTCTTCTGAGGTGAGTGTACTTTCTACTGAAGTACCTGAGATTAGGTAATTTCTCAAGAAGAGAGATTTTAGGGGCTGGGGAGTTGGCTCAGTAGAATTAGTGCTTGTCTGGCAAGCACAAGGGCCAGAGATCAATCCCTGGTTCTGAAAAAAAAAAGATAGATAGATAGATAAATAGGTAGATAAGAAATTTATTTCTTAAAGTTCTAGAAGCTAGGAAGTTTAAAAACATAGTGACAGCACCTGACAAGGGCCTCTTATTGTATCATAACATAGCAGAAGACACCAAGAGGAGTGTGTGTGTGTGTGTGTGTGTGTGTGTGTGTGTGTATAAGACCAAAAAATGAGATCAAATTCATCATTTGATCATGATCCCACTATAATAACAAGTCTGTTTCCATAATATAGCCTAAATTCTTTTAGAAGGGTCATATCAACCTGACCCAGTCACATCTTAAAGATCCAACAACCTTTAATATCTTTACTATGATGGTGAAACTTCAATACAAGTTTGGGACCAGTCACCCATAGCGTTCTGGAGTCTCTAGATATCTGACCTGCTTTCTCAAGTACCTTTGGCCAAAAGTTTTCTGGCTTCTCCTCTATCACAGGTTTGCCATTTTTTGCACCAACAAAGCACCAAATGTGGCCACTTTTAGGGCAAAGTTGCACTTTTAATGCAGGTACTTGTTACAAGTTTCTACTTCAATCTAATACCATTCTTCAACACATAGAATTCTCACTTTTTCTTCTTACTGTTTTGTCATTTGGATTGTAGAGCTGCTATTTGTGTGAGAACTCAACCTGATGGTCATTCATTCTTCCAGAACAGATGGTGAAAGTTTCATTAATTGTTTTATTTTCCTTTCTCCAAAAGAGAGGACTTTAAAAAAAAAATAAAAGAGGGCTTTAGTAAATACCTTCCGAAACTATATGCCACATTAGCATACGTTTCAATTGTGTGTATGTTTTTTTAATTCACCGTACAATATTCTTACTTATTTTTACCTTCATTGTCAACTTTCTCTCATGTCCTATTTGTCCTTTCATGCACAGAAAATCTCTATACTTCTGAACCTTAACTGGGATTCCTCGGTATTTTCAATGTTGGTGTATTGACAAATTCTCTCTCATCTTGTTTATCAGAAAATGTCAGCCGGGCGTGGTGGCTCACGCCTGTAATCCCAGCACTCGGGAGGCTGAGGCAGGAGGATTGGTGCGAGTTCAAGACCAACCTGGTCTACAAAAGTGAGCTCAAGGCCAGCCTGAACTGCATAGCAAGACCCTGTCTCAAAAAGACAAAAAACAAAAAAACAAACAAAGAAAATGTCTTCATTTTATTCTCACAGTTTAAAGGTAATAGAATATTGTCAGTAAATTATAGTTCTAAGTTAGCAATTATTTCATTTTAGCATTTTCTTGATATCATTCCTTTGACTTCCTGCCTTTGTGTCTGTTGAAAATTCAATTGGTTATAATTGTTCTTCCCTTAAAAGTATTATTTTATTAACCTTTTGTCTAGATTACTTTAGCATTTTCTGTTTCAAATTTGATTTTCCCCAATGCTATCATGAAACTGCATGTGATTTTCTTTTAAAATTTCCTGCTTGGAATTTATAAGATTTCTGAAATTTGTGATGTGCTATCTCACCTAAATTAATTCTTACTTGTTATCCTCTTAAATATTGCTTCTGCCACATCTTCTATCCTTTTTATTCTGTTGTTAAATTATAAATAAGTAAATAATGGTACTTCTTTTTCTTTCCTTTTTTATTTGCTATATTTTGTGTAATATTTTTATGCTAAGAAATCTAATTACAATCTCAAACCTACTTCATCAATTGTTTCTTTGTCTAGTCTATTGTACTTGTACCTACTAAATTCCTAATTTGAGTGTATTTTATCAGATCTAGTATTTCTTCACAGTTTTGTGTGTGTGTGTGTGTGTGTGTGTGTGTGTGTGTGTGTGTACTTTTAAGGAAGAGTCTACAAGATGTTCAGGGTCTCACTACTCAATCGGGCTTGTAACGATCCACCTGTTTACAGACTCCCAAGAGCTGGGATTACAGTCACATACTATCTCATCAGGTCTCAATTGCTGTCTCCAGGGTAGGGCTGACACAGCAGGCCAGGGGATTGAATCCCAGGCCCCTGCACCTGCTTGAAGGCACTTTAATCTGTTGAGCTATTTAGCTAGCCCTCCTACTTTCAAATTAAAAGTGTTTTTGTTTTGTCCTTATCTCGTCAGACACAATAATCGCACACCTGTATTAAAATCTGGATTTGACAACTTTGGTATTGGGAACCTGAATGTATTTATTTTCATAGATGGCCTTACTCATGTCTGTTGTAATTTATGCTATTTTCACCACTTGTATGATTATTAATTTTATTTTTTAATATTGCATATGTTGCATAGAGGTGGTATGAGGGCTGACAGAATCCCCCAGCTCCACTTAGATATCTGCCTTTACTTCATCAGAGCTTACCTGAAGCTGAGTTGAAGTTTCTTGTGTTTGCCTCTTACTTTTCAGCAAAGCTAACTGGAGTTCTATCTCCTGGAGGAAGAACACAGGGACTTCCCTTGTAGGACCTGGACTTCTAGCTCCATTGCCCTCTGGAACTCTCAGGAGACATCTGTCCTGACCTCCTTTAACTGTCCTGTAGAGGTAGCACTTACTCCTAGATGAAATACAGTCCAAATGTCAGTGTTGTTACCATAGGCCTCAACCTCTCCATGTACCCTTCACTAACATGCTATCTCATCTCTGGCTTTCAAGTAAAAGTTTTCTATGTATCATTCAGCTTTCAAGTAGAGATTTGGGAAAATTTACCATGTCAGCCATCATAGGAGTCAGAAAAATTATACAATATATTAAACTGCTACTATGAGAGAATAATTTAACATTCAACTATAATAATATTATTCAATTGTCAATTCCAGTATGACAATGGCCATAGTTAATTCTGACTATGGCATACAAGGGCCAAAGTATGATGTACTTCATCATAATTTTATGCTTGACAATGCCATTATAATTCTCTTTGAAACAATATTTTTCTAAAGTACATTTTTAAATAGTACTATTTTTATATACACAATATGACTTATTCAGCTGTATACCAGTTTTACAGTAAATGACTACTATATAAATTAATGTATTTAGTAGTAGACTTTCTTTATTGCTTTATTTATTTACTGTATTTAGGACACCGCACAGCTTGGACACTTAGGGATCCTCTTATTTTTAGCCTCCCCAGCACTGGGATTACAGGTGTGTGCTACCTCACCTGGTCTCAGTGGCCCTCAGTACACCTGGGGGTGGGGCTGGCTCTGGTGCCAGGGATCAAACTGTGGTCCTTGATCACTTCCCTAAGCTTGCCTAAGAAGGTGCTTTAGACTGCTGAGCTATCTCGCCCCTAATTTTCTATCTTATATGCTTGATTTATACATGTCTTCTCTTTTTTACATTTTGTAAAAAAATGTTAAGGTTACAAACCTTGTATTACACCTGTTGTGTTCTTCCTTTATTATAATATTCAATATTTCAATATGTACTAAATTATGCATTTTATAAGTTAATTTATAAATAAGTCTGTAACTATAATTGTTGGTTTGCTGTTAACCTGAGGCCAAATTAAAAAGGGTATTTTTTTTCACATTTTCAGACAACGGAAACAGGCAAGTCAGTTTCAATTTGTGATGAGTTTAGAAAATAATGCTCATATTCTAATGTTCAATTTATCTATGACTGCAAACAATAAGCAAGAGATTTAAAGTTATAGGGGCACCACCCACTCAGGAACCCCCTCCTGTCCCTATCGGGGCAGGAGCTTTTTTTCTCTTAGTAACTATATTCTGTTGAGAGAGAGAGAGAGAGAGAGAGAGAGAGAGAGAGAGAGAGAGAGAGAGAGATTTGAAGTTATATTCTAGATGTAAAGTGTTTCACTTTGACTAGTTGGTAAAATATTTATTTCAACCTCAAAAAGGCTGTTTTTATTTTCTCATGCTCATAGCTCGCTCTTTTGAAAGCCAGTTGTGACAACATAAGTGAGTTTTTTATTATTTTCTTTTTCCGGTACTGGGGACTGAACTCAAGACCTTGCGCTTGCCAGGTAGGCACTGATGTTGCGGAGCTACATCTCTGGCCCTCACAAGTGAGCTCAAGAATGAGTCTGAGTGCTGCCAACACATGTGGGCAATGATGGAAGCAGATTTTCCTGCAGATGAGCTTGGGGTGACCAGCTCGCTGTCCACAGCCATGTTGGACTGAGCCAGAGAAACACAGTTAAACAACATCAGAACTACTTGTTCCCATAACCTGTGAGAATACATGGTTTTTGTTTCTAGACACTAAGTTTTGGTGAACTATGTTACACATGAAAGAGATAACCAGCATATTTCTAATTTCTTTTAGGCCAATATCAATGAATAAAGTCAAATCTCAAATGGGAAAGTAATATGGAAAAAAAGCATGTGACTAAACCAAAATGGTTACAACAGAATTACAGTCAAGTTTCAAGGGTCTATAGGTAGAGAAATGAGAGATACTCATTGTCTCATAAACAATCTGGCCATCTGTTCCTGGGATCAAGAAAAGAGCATCAAACACTGGCAACTAGAACAGGTAAGAGGAATTAACTCTAATCTATGACCCTCAGATAATGCTGTTCTATACATGGACCAAACCCACGACCATCTTCACAGTACCAGCTTCTTTCAGGACTCAAAAGTATCCTTGCTACTTGCAGCCTGCTGATTGCTATCTGCTCTACCATCAAGCTTTGAGTCCGTGCAACTGCTTCCCAATGTTTTATCCTGACATGCATTTAACATGAAGATTCACGGCTTTAATTGGGCCCCAAAGCCAAAATTTCTGAGGATATTTATTTTAAATCCCATAAGCATGTTATTCTCTCTCAAATCCATTGTGGAGAATCCCGAAGAAAATTCTGTTTCCTGCTGTGTGCTTTATCTCTTTCACAGTATAAAAGATTGGACTTGTCCTTCTGTAGTGTTTTAAGATCTCTGACATCTAGTTTAGAGACTGATGAATGTACAGCTTCAGTAATATCTTGCTTTGGTTGCAGGAAATGTGAATTGACAGAGCTATTTCTGTGATGTTCATTCTACTGCTCTCTGTCATAGCCACATTTTTCAGTTAAAATTTGGATTTTTGTCCTATCACTTGACTTGTGGAGAATGGGTTATCTTGCTTCAAAAATATCTCTGCCAACTATCAGTCATCATTAGTGGAAATACCTTTTTTTTTTTTCTTGCTGCCCTATCTTGTCTAATAATTCAACAAGTATACATCTTTTTTTGGCTCTTTTCTGCTTATTCTTTGGGCTTCCAATTTTTCATTTTAGCTTAGCTGCTTAGGTCTGGTTCTTTTTGAAAAATTGATATAAAACTTCCTGCTGTCGCTGTTTTCATGTGGCAAACTGCAGACCCTGAAACCTGAGTCAGAATTGCTATTTCTGTTTGTCAAAGGGTCGTGTATGGACATTTAAAAATGTGTAATTATGAAAGAGTGACCCTTTTAAGGGCAGCACGAGCAGAGGCCACAGGCAGAAGACAGTAGCACACACCACAATGGGTATGGGCTTCGGACTCAAACAAGCCTGGTGGACATCCCAGCCTTACCATTTGATTGTGTGACCTCTGTGTATGAGGTTTATATATCAAGCAGTAATAACTTAAGGTATTCCTTTTTATTTTAAGCATCTAATGTATTAAAAATGCTTTTAAAAAGGACCTTGAGGATAGTAACTTCTTAATACCTACCAGCCTTACCTTCCCCCAAGTTGGTTTGTCGATTATATTATTATATATAAATTAGAGGCTCCATATGATTATGAGCTATATACTTTTTCTATCAGAAAATATACAAAGAAGACTTTAGCCTACAAGACAATCATAATTAAAGATTTATGCTGCCTTTTTTTTTCTTTCCTGCTTTTTGAGACAGGGTCTTGCTATGCAGTTCAGGCTGGCCTTGAGCTCACTTTTGTAGCCCAGGCTAGTCTCGAACTCACATCGATCCTCCTGCCTCAGCCTCCCGAGTGCTGGGATTATAGGCATACGCCACCATGCCTGGCTATGCTGCCTTTTTGACAGAGCTCACTGCAAGTGTTTTAGTATTTGTGGACTGATAAAGAGCATGATAATGTGTTTTATTAAGTTCCAACAATATTATAAGAAATGTAAAATGTTCATGAGTTTGAAATACAGGTGATTGATTGATAATACGTAGAATAGTAGAATTTAAAGAATGAAAAAAAGACTCTAAACGTTGAGTACCAATTGCAACTCATAACTTCAGAAGAAGGAATGAATAAAGCCAAGCTCATAAGAACTCAGTCTTCTCTTGCTCTATTCCCACACTCTTTCTGCTATCACAGAGTGTGGTCTGTGGACACTGCCACAGAATCCTATGTCTAATAGCACCAAGTTATAAACCTTCACAACTATTTGCACTTTGCCAAATACTTTACAAGTTTAAAATAGGAAGTCCTCTCCTAAGAGACACTAGAGATTAGTTGCTTTTTTAATAGAGCCAAGTATTTTGCCTGAACTAATACACACCTGCTTTGGACTCTTTTGGACTCTTTTTTTTTTTCCCTATAATTGTGAATAGCACCAAAAAAAAAAAAGGATTTGGAAAGTAAAAATGGATTTACTACCTAAATCACTGAAGCAGACAGTCAAAACTGTTGGAAGTTATAAGTGCAGTTATCAAGTAAAATCCCCATAGTGGATAACCTTCTCTCAGCCAGTATATGTTAAGCCTTTGGGCAAAGTTCATTAGCATTTTAAAACCATTAGAAATCTTTCTGATTCCAGAATCAAACAAATGCACTGATTACTAACATGTTTCAGGGGCTTGTAGGGGCACTCCTATATACTTTATCCTAATTAATCTCATAATCCTAAGGGACCAGTGAAATCTATATTTAGCTGATGATGAAACAGGTATTAGAAAATGAGGTTACTTATTTACAGTTGCATGCACATAAATGAGAGCCAGGTTTTCAGCCTGAATAGGAAGCCCAAGTGCAGAACATTACACCGAAATTACCTCTGAAAGCCTCCTGAGTTTTCTGTGTGTTTGTTTAGACGTGGCATGGTAATAATATAGAATTTCAACAAAATGTAAATAAATTGAATAGAATCCTCTTACATTAGCATAACTTTCTACTCTGTTGTGTATTCACCCCTGATATTTACCTGAAAACATGCATCATTGTGTGCAGTTGTAGTCCCAGGTTGCATTCATTTTTATCTTTTTATTTCTTTTCTCTGATTAGTACATATTTGCAGTGTATGGGGCCCGGAAGGATGGCTCAGTGGTCTAAAGCCCCTGCTTGGGAAAGCTTGGGCAGCTTCAGGGACCGCGGTTCAATCCCTGGCACCACATGCTACGCCAGCCCTGCCCTCAGGGCAGGCTGAGCCAGCCATAAAAATGATTGAATAAACAAATAAAGGTTCTGAAGCAATAAAAAAATAAATAAATTATTTTTAAAAAGATATTTGCAGTGTATAATAATCACACCAAGAGGACGTGAATTCATCTTTCTTCATGGCAGAGTAGTGCTCTGTTGTGTATAAATGCATCTTTTTACATGCACACTTGTGAGGGACATATCTACCAGTATTATTATGTAGCTGTAGTGAATTGTGCAGAATAGAGGTGTACACATATGTCTATAATTGTTATTTATCCCTGTTGAGTTACTCCTTTGACCAATACATGGTGACCCGTTTGCCTCTTCGCATCGATTTTTGCTTCGTTTGCGATCAGGACTGGTATTGACGCTTGTCCTCGGGTTCCCACTGCACCAAATGTTATTTTCCATCTTTTCAGTTTTAATCTTCACAACACTGCATATTTGGAGTAACTATGTTTCATTTGGGTTTTGCTTCCTCACCCATTTGCCAGTTTATATCTTTTGATTGGGAGCTGAAATGTTCCTCCGTGGAGAGGCATTGCTGAAAGGTGGTGACCTATTCCTGTCACTGCATCATTTGCCTGCCTCTGATTCCCCACCTCCTTCTGCTAAACTGTTCAGCCTGCCTGGTTTAATCATTCTACCAGACTTTGATATATATATAGCCTGACTTGGGAGTAGGACTGGCACAGCATGTGGTGCCAGATATCGAACTGTGGTCCCGGCGGTTGCCTAAGTTTGCCTAAGCAGGTGCTTTAAACCACCAAGCCAACTCGGTGATCCCAAGACTTTTGTAATTGTTGGCTTCATTCTCTCTTTCTGAATATCTGTATTCTTTTCTTTTTGCATTTAGTACAGTACAGGGTCTACAAGGTCTCTCTATGTAGATTGGACTCCTAGTGATTCTCCTATTTTCAGCTTCCCAAGTTCTGGGATTACAGGCAAGAACATCCACACCCAGCTTCAGTCACCATCTCCGAGTGCCCCAGGGCCAGGACCAGCACAGCATGCTGGGGATAGAACTTCAGACCCTGTGTCTGCCTAAGCAGGCTCTTTAATCCACTGAGCTATCTGATGGCCCTTCTTTCTGAATATCTAGAGGTGCTCTTTGTTGTGGAAATTATTTACTTTTATATGAATTTTGAAAGTAAGTGTTACAGAATGTGTAAGTATGGGTTGGAATTTGTTGTCTTTTAGGGCTTGAAACACTTCTCTCCAACCTCTTGTAGCCGTTAAGTTTTGTGTTAAGAAATCTTCCTTTATAAGATGCCAAGAAGTTTACTTTTATAAATGACTCATTGATTTTCTCTAAGTTTTCAATGTTCTGTTCCTGCATAGGACTTTTAGTATTTTAACTATGAAGTGATGTGAAGAGATTATCTTCTAATCCATGTCGGGTTCCGTATATGCATCACTTGTTTGGATGTTTAGTTTTATACAAACATTTGGAAAGTTGTCTGCTTCTATGCCTAGAAACAGGATTTTTTTTATGCCCTTTTTGTTCTCTTCTGATTTTCCCTCCTCCATTTAATCTCAGTTTAGTCTTCTGTGAGTCATCTAATAGCTTTTGAATCCATTTTTAATATTCTTTTCTTTTTTTAAGGTATCCTTGAGTAACTGGACTTTGAAAGCATTCCTGTCTTCTCATTCTGCATTTTAGCCTCACACTATCCACTTGGTGTGGTGCCCATATGCTCAATAATTTTTAATCTCCTGAATTTCTGTTCAGCATGTTTCCATGGACTCTTGTTGTTTGTTAAGATAACGCTTTGGATCATTTCGTTTAATTGAGCTAGCTTCATTAACATCTCCTGTAAGGATGCTCCTTGTTTTGTTTATTATTTACATTTTCAGAACAGTTATATTATTTAGAAGCCCACCAGGGAAAAAATTGATCAGTTTCTAATCTTCTCTGCTATCATTTCAAATAATTTAGCTGTATGGCTTTTGCTATCCTTCTCTCAATGTCCCATGGATCAACTTTGGAGAAGTTGGGAGTCTGGGGAAGCATTTTGTTGGCTTGTCTTGTCATATTTCTACCAGCTTCTGTTTATTTTTTGCTTAACTATACGTTCATTTATACTGGAAATAAAGTAGTTCCTCACTTCATGAACACTTCTTTTTATTATTTATTAGGCTCACCAACAAAAGCATTCAACAAAGTTTTACTTCTGTTAAAAAGCTCTTCGGGCCTGGTAGCTCAGTGGTCTAAAGCTCCTGCTTAGGAAAGCTTAGGTGGCTGCAGGGGACCACAGTTTGATCCCCGGCACCACATGCTGTGCCAGCTCTACCCTCAGGGTAGGCTGAGCCTGCCATAAAAATAAATAAACAAACAAACAAAAGTTCTGAAACAAGAAAACAATAAATTTTTTTTTTTAAAAAGTAATACTGAAAATTGGCCTGATCGTGCTTGCTTTCTCCAGTAAATCTTCCTTCAGCATGAATTACTCATTGCTAAGAGAGGGTAATTGGAAGAAAGAAGAATCAAAATATATCATATACAGGTACTAATGCCCTATGGAAAATATGATGGCTGTGTGTATCTAAAATGTATCAATAAGTTTAACCAGGCGTGGTGGCGCACGCCTGTAATCCCAGCACTCAGGAGGCTGAGGCAGGAGGATCAGTGCAAGTTCGAGACCAGCCTGGGCTACAAGTGAGCTCAAGGCCAGCCTGAACTGCAGAGCGAGACCCTGTCTCAAAAAGAAAAAAAAAAAAAAAGTATCAATAAGCTTAATTAATTAAAAAGGAATTATTCAGTGCTCTTAAAATACTAAAAATATTCTGAAAAATAGGACTTTATTCTCAGTTGACTAATGCATATGAATAATTTTGAAAGTGTTTTAATGGTTAATATAGAAAGTGGTAATTATGATAGGACCTTCAGCATATATTTATTAGTCAGAGGGGACTTGTCTCTACAAAGAATGCCAAAGGATGCTTTGTTGGTACATGTTGTGTGAGAAAATATATTTCCCCCCTCTAGAGTACAACGTAAAAGCAGTCCCCAGGATATGAGTGTCAAGAATAGGAGAAATTTTTCCACAGGAAAAAACATTGTAATATCACTAATGACGTGTATTTGGCCTCAATTCAAAATGTAGTCTATTTAAAATGTAATAAACTGGCATAAAAGGGATAGGTAATTAATGTTATTATTAGAAAAAAATAACTATTTCAGTGTGTACCTAAAGACTACCTAGGGTATAATCCTAAGGAAAGAAAACATCAAAAGCATTTTGCAAAAAGAATATAGGAGAGTGAGAAAATGAAATGATTGTCTCTACATGACAGCCAGTATGGTGGGTAAGCAAAAAGCAGTCAGGTCAGCAGTAGTTTCAAACTCTCTTCATAGACCAATTTCTAGCACCACTGAGCACAAGGTACCATAATAATGACACACAACATGTAAAAAAGAACTATATTAGTTTTAATCTCAATATGTCAATTTAGGAACCAAAACTTGTAAGCTCTTAAAATAAAGATATTAAAATAGCATCTTAAATACAGTAGGGGAAAAGATATTTTATATTATCAGTAGGGTATGCTACATAAAACTCCACTTTAAGAAAATAAACACATTTTGAATTCACACATGATACTCTAGAAGCTTCGAGACTGCAACTGTTATTTGACTAAAGTGGTCCTTTCTATAAACTTAATCAAGTGAATAAATTTAATAAAAGTAGTTCAGCTGTTTTTTGCCTAATAGAAAAGAAGGTCAAGAATAGATGAAGAAATAAATGGAAAATGACAAGACATTAGTACTTCACATTAAGTTAGAAACTAAATATAGCAGTGGTTACTAAAGCAGTAAGGATTTTTTAGAGATAAATTGAGAAATGACAATTAGTAGTAATAAAAATAAAACTGAGTTCCTCTAGAACCAACTGCCCATCCAAAAAGAACCAAAATATAAATTAAAATACCCAAATAGCACTTAAGAAGAAGACGAAGAAAAGCATTGTTTTGCTTTAAGGAAAAAGTAACTGGTATAACTATTACTGCACACACTAAGGAAAAGCGAGGATTTAGACAACCCAGATCTTCATTTAAATTCCTTCAAACTCACAATGAGTTAGGAAATCTGATCCGTAACTGATGAGCACAGGTCAAACAGGATTTGTAAATAATGGGACAGGTGCTGACAACCCAGGATGATGGCTGCATATGAAAGAAATAGCAAGGGAAAAAGATCAAATTTCTTGCATCTCTGAACGGAAATGGTTGAATGTTTTTCTGCTCAGCGTGAAGCTGTTTAGATTGCTTGAAAATTTGTTTCACAGATAAAACCATTACCTTGTTTTCTCAGTGTGCATAACATTAAGGAGAATTTTTAAAATACAGCCAACTGTAATGTTTTTCAAACCTCACTGCAACAAGCCTTAATTAGTCCTTTTGGTGGAACAAATATCCCAGCACAGTGCATGACAGTGGGCTGGAGGCTGGATGAGCTGATGGGTAGCAGACCTATTATCAAGCAAAGGAAGACCTCTAGCTGAATCTACAGGTTTTACCCCACTCTCCTGATCTTGTTATTCAAAACATCAGAAAAGTATGAAAACTACACACCATGTGCAAGGAAGTGTTTGTGATACAGTGTTATTTTAAAATTTCAGAGAAAACTACCATACACACTATAATCATAGACATGTGATACCTATGCATATGAAAAATAGATTGGAAAGAGAACATAAGAGATATTAGCAGATGAATTGGATTATGGGATTATAGATTTTTGACATATTAAAAAACTACTTTGATCTAAGATCTTTTAATAAAAGGAGTCTAGGTTTCATCTAAAAATAATAATGTATCATCTTAGTAGATTCATCTCAACGGTCTCACATTTTAGACTATTAAAGCTAACACCTACATTTTCAATTATCTAATGACTGATAAGACACCCTGACCAAATCACTACTTTCCAAACCAATCATGAGGACATCATAATGATAATAGAAAGACTGGGTCCCCTGGAGGACAGAGGCAGAAAAACAGGGGACACCTTTGAGAAACCAAATTTTAGTACCCAAGAGAATGTAGTCATAATGTACTACAATTCTGTACTCATAGAAATAACAAATAAAAAAAGAAAAAGCAGGTAGACTTTTTTTTTACAGCCAGAATACTGTAATGTAGATTTGTGGTTTCAAAATACAAAAAGTTAGTGAAAGTCTTCATTTTTATTTTCGGTTGGAAAATTAGATTTTTAATATATAAGCCTTGAGTATAGAAAAAAGCATAAAGACCAATGGCTAAAAGAGAGAAAGTTAAGTGCAAACATAATGTCTCTCAGTAAAAAAGTAGATGAGGTCACGTGTAAGATCATGAAAGAAAATGGTAGCTTGAGGGGAAGGACTACTAAGACATACAGTGAGGACATACAGAGTTTAGAAAAAGATTATTCTTTTAAAAACATCTCAAGAATACCATCCAGTTTGAATGACAGTGAAGATAGAATTGAGGTATTAAACAAAGTGCTTACCAGAAAGGAATGTGAAAGTATTTGTGGCATAGGACTCACATAGTACAACTACATTGGCTCTTCACATATCAAATTTGCATCTTGTTCCCAGTAGCAGAAGGAAAACAAGGGTTGGGGTAGCTATAAGCGAAGACATAGGAAAGAGTGTGGTGGCTGTATTCAGGTTAAAGTAAAAAAAAAAAATGATGTCTGGGTAGAGCACAAAGTGTGAATTACAAAATAGCACATCCAAGGAAGAAGCAAGACGCACAGTTCTTAGCAGGGATTCTAGGCTAAGCTGGGAATCGCACTGTTACTCACCATAGAAATAACTTCCATGAGTGGCATGTCACCTTGTGTGCCTCAAGACACGGCTCCACACTTCTTCGTTGGGCAATACCTCCACTTCCTCTTCTCATTCTTGGTGTGCATGTTGACAATCATTCTGTAAAATTTAATCCTGGCACAGCTGGTTGGCTGTCAAAGCACGTCCCATTATGCACGCTCTCCCGTGCCAGTGTTCACTGTCCAATTTGAAATGAAAATCTGGTTACTTACTTGTGCAATGAGTAGGAAGAGCCAACAATATAAATCTGAGTGAGTTATTCTACAATTAACAACTAAGAAATGGCCCGATGATAATTATTTCTGATAAAGCAACACAGAATCTTATTCTGGGGAGAAACTGGTGCCTCTAAACATGAAGGTTAAAATTGTCTTATGAGCCTTGAGGATCTGAAATTGATTGAGAATTCCTAGGAAATTTTTGTTAGCTAAGCCTTTTGCCAATTTGCTTACATATGTGCTCAACTACATTTTATTATTCTCTTCCTTAAGCACCAGGGACTAGTCTAGGTACCTAACATAACAGTCCGTGAAAATAAACTCTCATTGAGCTTAGAGCCAAATCATAGCACAAATGAACGCATAAGTTAAAAGAAAAAATGAAATAAATACTGTATAGGAAAGACACTACAATTCTACCAGAGTGAAACCAATAAACCAAACAACAATAAAAACTTTAACCTGGATGAGAAATGCTGACAGGTCCCTGAAAAGGTGATAAATTAAAACCTAGGTGTTAAGCTGGCACTGACTAAAGGAAGAAGAGGTAGGTCTCTTTCAAATAAAGAATATGAAAAAGCCACTGGTGAGACTTCATATCTATTCTGAGAATGAATCCATGGACATGGGCTTCAGAAGGATGAAATGCCTAAGTGTTCTACAAATAACAGAGATAACCAGATAAACAGGCTTCACCTTGAAGAAGGAATAAGTCAGCTCCTGGCAGCAGAATAAGGAAAAGACACTTTTCTTTAAGGGACATAATAGCCATACTCTGCCAGCTTGGCTCCTTCAAGGTTTTCATTCTTAATCAAGGAATTAATTTGCCCTTACAATGTCAAGTCCAGAAGAGCTCTTCCACCAGGATGTACAAACCAGGAAGACAGCCCTGGTTACTGTCTAAGGGAGATAGGTATGCTACTAATAAAAGGTGATATTAAGTCAGTGGTTTAAACACTTAAAAAAAAATCTGCTCCTAGAGAAAATAAAAGTTCAGTGGTGTAAGGCACACACACACACACACACACACACACACAAAAAAAAAAAAAAAAAAAAACCCACAGCATGATTTTTTCAGGTTCATGAATGACAGCTCAGAGCAAGCAAAGTAATGAACAGCCTGAAGAGGCACTGTAGACCCTTTCATACCAAGAGAACTCTGGCAGGATGATTATCTCAGCCTCTCATTCAGAGTGGCAGAGCATGATACTTCCCGAATGCATGCTGCGTCTATTTTTTTTACCGTGCCATCTCTCAGTAGGTGGTTTGCATTTGTTTATGCTCATGTAGCCAACTGTGCACTGCCATAAAAAAGAATCTGATTTTTTAAAAAAGAAAAGAAGCACGATTTTTCTCCAGAATACAAATTCCTAAGCAAATTGCTCTTCCTTGAAATATAAAATCTGAATGACTATTTTTTCCTTTTAACATTTTATAAATGCCTGGTAATAGTTATCACTCAAGTAGCTAAACAAAGCAGGCTCTTACAACCTACAAATCACCCAAAGGAGCTAAACAGAAGCAATGTCAATAATTTTCATCCTTTCATCTCCAGTCCTGTTTGGGTAAGTTAAAAAAAAGCAAATAAAATCCATCTCCCAAAACCCATCAAAGAAAATCAATCAAATGCAGTAGCCAAAAAGTATTGAATCGGTTTCTGCATTTTTACACAATGTTATACAGAATGCAGACTTATTGCTATCTAAATTATAAATCATGCAAATGTTGCTGTGTGTAAAAGTGTGTTAACTGCAGATGGGCAGCCAGAAAGAGCCATATTCCTTGTAATAATTGGTCCTGTGAATATTTCAAGGAACGTAAACAAAGATTTGTGTCGGTGTCCTCATGGCCCCAAGCCCCTATCCCATGCTTCAGATCAATTTACCTAGTGGTCCAGCATAAAACATCATGTTATTTCTCAAGGCTTTCCTTCTGCACTTCACATGATTTTTTTAGCCTTCTATTTCATAGTGGGATATTCTCCTTCATTAATAGCCTACATTTTATTCTAATGCTCATTATAGTAAAGATCTTCTGCAGTGAGGCTGTCTCATGAGGAAAGGGCATCTTGAGGGAATGCTCACTTCCCCACTGTCATTCTGCTAAATGTGTTGCCATTAGCCAGCAGATTTTCATTCCAGCCTTCTGGAATGTAATATAGAAAGAGATCTAACCTGGAACGACTGACTATCAGAGGAGCTCCGATAGAGTTTGGAAGCTTGGGGGACCCCTCCCTCATCTTTATATCCCGATACATTAAGCAGTCTTTCTGAAATGGAGATGCATTTGGCTTGGGATTGGTGACCTAAAGTTACTTCTGAAAATCTGGCAAAGCATTTTAACACTAGCATGACTATTCTCTCTTCTCAGCCAGTAGTCTTGGGATGAATTTTACGTGTTGTCCATTGTGCACCAGACATGGCAAATGGTGCTCATGTTATGGTGATTTGCAAGCTTAGAATCTCCACAAAAAAATATGACCTCAGCTTTTTTCATCTTCCTTTGTAGTTATATGTTTGTGACTTTCATGTTTTCCTCAAATTCAGACCCTGTCAGATAATGGATTTTCAATTCCCAGAACTTATTGCTACTTTCCTATCTGTTTTAGAACATCTTCATGTGCTCTATATGCTATCCTTTCAAGGCGAAAAATTATATTCTAATCAATTATTGATCTGTGTTGACATCAAATTTGGACTGGAGACATAGTAATACTTGCGAAGTGATTGATATTTATAGGGATAAAAGTTGATCATTTCTTTGGTCAAGAAAACATTAATTGAATCTCCACCAAAGCACATATAATTAACCTTAATTAAATCGCAACAATCAGAGATGCCTCACCAACTAGCAGCTCAAAGAGATATGGAAGCACAAAGCAAACTTAAATACTTCAAAAATTACAAATAGAAATTGCATACTGGCCACATCAAGACTGTATGGGCTCTCAACTTTCTTTGCTTTGATCTGAGTCATGTCACTCCTTTGGCATTCGTCAAATGATACAATCAACGTCATGACTCTTTCAGTCCATCATTACATTGGTGTATAAGGTTTCTCCTGGGAGGATTTGCATTATAATTTAAGATAATTTTATCCCTGTATATCTATAATTAATTGCTCAGTTGTAGGCTACATCTACTAATTTAAATTCTCCCGTACATAATTACTGCCTCTGTCTCTATCTCTATCTCTATCTGTCTAATTGTCTGTCTCTGTCTCTCTCTCTATTTTTCTATCTCTCTCTCTCATACACACACACACACACACACACACACACACACAGGATAGTAGAAGGTAGGCTATTGACAGGCAAAGGAGTTTTCCAGGGCTGAGTTTTTGCCGTGGAATTCTCCCTTGGCTCTTCAGGATAGTGGCCAGCCTCACACTGAGAGTGGACTTAGTTTTCTGCTTTAACTTGCCACAATCTCACTCTGCACCATCTATTTCTTTCCCTATCTTTAATAAAACTTTACAACCACTAGTTATTCTTCTTTTGACCAATTTTTTGCTCAGGAAAGAAAGAACATGGAAATGATAAAGAAGGAAACACCAGCACTCCAGAATCCAGACACACACACACACACACACACACACACACACACACAGAGCATGGAGACAGATCTAGGTTACATTGCAGGTAGGTATTTATGCCACTGAGCTATATCCCCAGCCCCTAACCTACATTGCATAACATACTCAGGATCCTAACTTTATTAAGACTAATTTGTGAGTAAAAAATAAAGTCTGTAATCCCCTTAAAAGAGTCATCAACTGGTTAATAAAGAGTAACATGGCTGCTTAGAGTTGAGGGACTCAGTTGTCACCCAGGGTCCCCCTGCAGCCCACCCTTCCATGTCACAGCAAACACAACAAACAAGAAGCTGGGCAGAACAGCCATCACCACTCCCATGGCATGGACTTCAGGGCATGCTGCCACTGAGGTTCAAGTCACAGACACCCTCCATATCCCAAACTGACTCTGAGCTCCTAATGGCATATTCATATTTTAAAGCAAGGAATTATAACTATACTAAATTAATGTTATTTGGAAAAAAATGTTTTAAAGCATAAAGCTCATGATGAAGGGCTGGGACTAACAAAACTTATACATTCAACATTGTCTTACATGTCAATATTGTTTTTGTGCTATTGAGAAGGAATACCCTGTAAAAGGTAACATAATAAAAATAAATCTATTAGCTCACCTTTCTTGAGGCTGGAATTCTAAAACCAAGGGCTTGAGACCTGGTGGAGTTTTCTTGCTGTTTTGTCCCATGGTGGAATGGCAGAGAGTAGGAAGAGAAAACAGAAGAGGAGGCCAACCCTGTCTTTGTATAAGTGGTGCACTTCTTTGATAGGGTACATAATCCCAAGATCCAGCCCCAATCTATTCATGAGGACAAAGCCTCTCACTTGGTCCCAACTCCTGACACTGTTTCCCTAGACTTAAGGTTCAATACTTTCTTTTTAGGGGACACATTCTAGCCAAAGCATTATTCTAATTCATGCTATAATGACAGTTTTTACTTTAATTTTCATGCTTGGAAAGAGAAATACAGATTAAAAAGTATTGTAAACAATAAGTCTACACTCCCTGGATGAACAACTGCTGGTGTCTGCCTTATCACTGAGAAGCAGTCCTCAACACCCATGATGCAAAGGCGAGGTTTGAGCTCACAGTTACAGGGCTCCAAGGCAGGATGGCACGGCATGTGGGCAGGGTACAGGAGAAGCTGCTCATACAATGACACCCAGAAAGTAGAGCAAGCAGAGAGGAGCCAGGGAAGGGGACGCACCCATTAGGCCATGCTCCAGTGACCAGAGCCTGCCAACGAGATTCCATCTCTCACATCACAGTTGGCTACAAACTTATCCATGGACTCCCTTACGGATGAATGATTTTCACTTCTTTGTAATACAATCACCTTCCCAAAATGTCACCTTATGGGCTGGGGAGATAGCTCCATGGCACAAGGCAGGCAAGGTCATGAGTTCAAGCACTGGTCCTGCAAAAAAAAAAAAAAGAAAAAAAAAAGGTTACCTTAGATTCAGGTTCATGGAGGACAGTGAGATAATAACCATACAAGCACTACAAAAGGTTTTCTTTTTTAACTAAGAAAATATAACTTTTTTTACCAAGATTTACATCTTTCCTAATCTCTTTGCCAACTTTAATCTCCATATCCTCTTCCCAGACTTAGCCATCACCTTTAATTTGATCTGTACCTTTCTTTCTAATTATGTTTACCTTTGTTAAATATTATAAAATATCCAAAATATATAATGAATAATAAAATTTGTCTAAAATATGTAACAGTAAAAAATACATTTGCCATTGATCCCCTTAACTTTACTTGCACAAATCTTTGTTTTATTTCTATTTTTTTATTTTTAAAAAATGCAAAATGCAAAATAGAAAAAATAGCATTAGAAATTATTTCTGCTGGTCTTTTGAAAGAAGCAGTTAATGCTTAAAAATGTCTTTCTTTTAACTCTGATTTTTCCTTGCTCTTTTGAATATTTTATAACTTCTATGTTGTTGTTTATCTTTAAACAAATCTTACACACTGAACTACTACTTTGAAGAACACACCATGTGATACAGCAGCAATCGTTTAATTCCTATTACTTTAGTGGAATCTTGTACCCCCTTTCACTTCAAGCATATCTACTGCATCCTTCTTATCACTCTCTAAGCAATTCTGGAAGTCTTTTCTAAGCACCATTTAAAGGTGTGGTCCCAGACCTGGTGAAGGCCACTGTCAAATGTAACACAGTAGGAAGACAGGCGCATAGTAACATTCCAGTGTGTCCACCTATTAACCAGAGCTGGCTCCAGGTAACATCTGGCTCACTCCCAACATCAAAGTGGCCATGAAAGTAAAGATTTTCTGTTCATTCAAGACCTCAAGGCAGCCTCAACTCCACAGTGAAAGACACTTATAAAAGAGACTTCCGCAACTACATCAGAAAGTGACAAGATCAATCCGGGAAGGGTGCTGTAGTGAGGAAAAGCTCTCTGGGGGAGGTTAATGCTCGTGTGTCTTTTATTGTAATAAATATTTTTAACCTAACCATTTGACAATTTTTTTATCACAACTCACTTATACATAAGTAGTATAACTTATAGTTTTTTTATGAATCTGTAAATTTATGCAAGTAACTTAATATTCTAGACATCTGTTAGCACTTTACTTTTTCATTCAACCTTACATTTTTAAGTCAGTCTTCATTTTTACTTTGTTATTTAGCAGGCTTTTTATTGCATCAGTATAATTTATGTTTATATTAACAAATTTAAATACTACACTGAGCAAAATTATGTATGTCCTCTGATCATCTAGTGGTGGAGGCGGGATTCTTAGATGAAGGCTAATAGATTGAAGTTCTCAGATGGTGGCTCAGTGAGTTCTGTAGGGCTCAGGAGACAAAATTCACTGGGATAGGTGCAGAAGAGAAACAACAGGACCACTCTCTGGCATTAACAGAACAGGTAGGTTGTTACAAGGTTAAGACATTTTGAATAGTATCTTTGCAAACTATATCTTAACAGAAATAGCCAAAAGAATGCAAATTCCAGCGGTAGAATCATGCAAATTTCAAGGAAATTACTCTCCAAATAGGTAGTGATCATAGATACACAGTTTCAAAACAAGTGATATTCTCATATTGAGATTCTACTTTCTGTAGCAATCCCTGGGCTCTGTCACTCTGATATCCGCTCTGCAGCATGCACCCCCAGGAGGGCACCCCCAGTTCTCTCTACTCACCGCACCAAAACCCAAACTGATTGTCCATCTCCTTTGTGCCTTACTTCTGCTTCCCCAAGTTTGCCAAGATCCTGTCATTCATGGTCTCAAGCCCCTTCTCTCGGAGTTCTGAACATCTTGATTATACTTCATGGTACCTTCATCACAAGGGACACATTCTTTGCTATGACACAAGTCCAAACCTTTAAGACATCAGTCAAGCAAGCTGCATTCGGTTACATCCCAATTCCAAGCCTTGTAAAACAGTGACAGGGGCCAACAATCTAAAGCGCCTGCTTAGGAAAGCTTAGACAACCACGGGGACCTCGGTTTGATCCCCAGAACCACATGCTGTGCCAGTCTCAGTCTCATCCCCCAGGGCAGGCTGAGCCATCTATAATACCAAAAAAAAAAAAAAAAAAAAAAAAAAAAAAAAAAAAAAAAAAAAAAAAAAAAAAAAAAAAAAAAAAAAAAAGACAGATAAATTTTATATAGTTAACCTACTTTTTTCTTCAAGGTGGGACTTTTCTTTCAAGCTAGTGAGTCATAGCAGTCGCGGTCACGTGAATAAAGTCATTATAAGGAAAGGCGTGATGTATGCACAGGCTGCTGTGAGCCAGGCTCTGTGCAGAGCACTTGGTTCACGTTCTCTCATTTAACCTTTACAATGACTGAAAAAGTGAAAGGCGCGAGGAAACTCGGGGAGCTAACTGAGGCCACGCGGTGGGCAGGCAGCTGAGCCAGATGTCACACACACACACACACACACACACACACACACACACACATACACACCCCGTGTGATCTCATTGCCTCATCACCCAAAATCGCCTTCCATACTAATAAGCAGAGGAACATGGTAGCATCTTCTTTCACAGATACTTCTGTTTGCCAGCAATTTGGTTCATAAGCAAAAGCATTTGGCAAAATTCGCTTCCCTTTGCAAATGCCATATCAGGTGGCAAACACAACCATGGCCAGTTCCCCACACAAACACAGCTGTGTTCACCCCAAGTCGTAAAACAAATTAAGTTTACAAGCCAAGGTACCACCGTTTTTCTGTGTGTCTATAGGAAGATAATAAAAACTACTCTGTCCGCATGAGAAAGAAAGGAAAAGTCCAATTTGGAGGATGCAAAGTGTCCAGTCTAGTCCTGCTTCAACAGGAGTTTAAACTCCACTGCTGTCCTTTGCTGGAAGAATGATGAATCAATAATTTTCTCACAATCATATTTTTTGAAATAGTGTGTCCTCTGGGATACTTATCGGTTAGTGCACAAATGACACTTACCCACCTATTCTCTGTCCTTACTCTGTGCTATCCCAGAGTTTGATCCGTGTCTCTCTTCCTGCAGTTATATCATGTTTTATGCATTTATTTGTATCTATTCATCAAGCACTTTCTGTGCAGGGGCCTCATCTTGGTAAAAGGACAAAATAACATTGTTCACACAATATTCCTGTTATAGTGAAAATTAAATTCCAGTAGAGAAAATCAAACAACAAAAAGTAAATAGATTTCTGAGGCTCAGGAGATAGCTCAGTGGGCTAAGTGCCTGCCGGGCAAGCACAAGGACCTGGGTTCTATCTGCCTACTACATGCCATCCAGACCCCAGAACTTCCAGCATGCCATTCTAGCTGCCAAAACTGGATATTTTGGCACATGACTATAATCCCACCACTGGGGAGGCTGGGATAGGAGGATCGCTGTGAATCCAAGCTGCATAGCAAGACTCTGTAGCAAATTTCTATGTAGAAAATACAAGAACTGATTAGATTTATAAAAAAAAAATTGAAATTTGGTGTTAGAAAGCAACTAGGCAGCTGGTTTGGAATGGAGATTTCTAAAAGACTTCTCTGACAGCATAAATTTTAGGTTGGCAAATTAATAATGAAGATTAATAAAGGTTATGTGTCCAGCAGTGCAGATCTGGAGGATGGGAGTCCCAGGCAGAGGGAAGAGCCACTGAAAAGAACCCAAGTTCTTCCTGAAAGACTGTAGGTCTCACCCAAGTCTTTTTCTATGTGTTTCTGATTCCATCTGTGCAGCATATTAAACCATTTTATTCTATTCCTGAGTTGAGTTATTTTTGCAAGAAAAATACCATGTAATAATCCTGCCACTTCCCCACTTAAAACTCTTAACTAACTTCCTTTTAACCTTAGAATCAAATTCATATTATAAAGCAAAAGCTTTCCCAGGTAAGTACCACTTATGTTTGTGCAATGGTTGATACACTGTGTCAACTCCAGAAGTTTGGAAGTTTAACTGAGTGACTTAGCGGGGAGCCAGGGTGCTTACTTTGTAAATGTCCTCATCCTGTGTAACGGGAGGGCTTGGAGATGGTGTGGGTGCTGCACACATCCGCCCTGGGGGGCAGGAAAGAAAGAGGCTCCTCTCTGCTCTTTTTTGCTCCTCCTGCTTTTGTCATATTCTGCCACCTTGAACTATTGCCCCTGTGTCAAGCCACCCTGTCCTGGAACCACCTGATTATGGACTGAAACCTCCACAAACTGTGAGCTAAATAAACCTTCTTACCTTAATTTTGGGTAGTAAGTATTTTGTCTCAGGATGGAGAAAGAAGTAATCAAGACAGTCTGGTTCACGCTGAGGTCTCCAGGGCTGGTCTTGATGCCTAACAAAATAAATGCTTGCATTTGTGCACGGAAAGAATATGGGAAGCTAGGTCTGATTTTCAAGCCCTTCAGTCCCTTTAAGGACTTTAAACACTTCCCCCACTTTAAACCATGCAGCAATATACTTTTCTTATCTCAGAAACAAAGCTCACAAAGTAACTGCTTAGGCAGGTACAGGGACCTGAGTTCAATCTCCAGCGAGCTGGGTCCCCGGGGCTCACTGCGAGGGTGGCTGTGACTGGGCATGGTGCTACACGCCTGTAAGCCCAGAGATTGGGAGGCTGAAAACAGGAGGATCGCTAAGAGTCTGATCTGTGTAGTGAGACCCTGCAGACCCTGTACTAAAATACATTTTTTTAAAAATAAAAAAGCTGAGTAGCACCAACAAAACCAGTTTTTCTTTGTCTCCTTAACTGCCAACACTCTTCAAATGAAAAAGCTTCACCTCTTTTCCTGTTTGTGGTTTTTTACTTTTTGTTTTTGTTTTTTGAGACATTTTCTCCCTATGCAGTTCAGGCTGGCCTTTAGATTACTATGTAGCCAAGGCTGTCCTGAAAGTCACAGTGATCTTCTTGTCTTATTCTCCCAAAGGCTGAAATTAATGGCCAGCACCATCTCATCCAGCCAACAAAACGCCTGTGATAAACACCTGGAATCATCTTCCTGTCCACAACAGATTCCCACGCCCCTGTTTTTATTGAAACATCATAAGACAGGAAGCTAAGACTTTACTTAAACTGCCTGGGAAGACAGATGTGACCAGATCCCAGAACACATACATAGAACAATGCTTAAAATCCTGCACATAGACGTTTCCCTAGAACTGAGCAGCTTTCTGTGTGTCAGTGTGCAGATATGAAGAAGAGACATCTGCCATTAAGAAATAACATGCCTACCCTATCCTCCAGGGTGGACTTTTATTTTTATTTTTCATCCCTTTTAACTTGGCCCAAACTTGCTCTGCAGGGTCCATTTTTTCTTACCCTCCTTTCTTATATTTTCAACCTCTAATAAATGTGAAACTCTGCCACCGCTTTTGCTTGTGTCATTCAACTCTTTTAGACCAGATGGCCTCCTCTGAGGTCCTATCCTGTTTCTTTTTTGTTTTTCTTCTGCAGGACCGGGGTTCAAACTCATGACCTTACACTTGCCAGGCAGGCACTTGTGCCCCTGTGTTATCTCGCCAGCACGTTCAACTCTCTTGTGTGGGATAGGAAACACTGAGAAATCATCTCAGACTCCAGCACCCCAGATTCCAGTAAACAATCATATTTGTACACCTTTGTGGGTTACCTTATGACAAACTGATATATTCATATAATACAGGGTAACAAAATCAGAGGAATAAACATTTCTATCCATTTAAAAATTAACCCGACACTTGAGTTTTGAATTTTTTTTTGGGGGGGGGTTGTCTTTTTGAGACAAGGTCTCACTATGCAGTTCAAGCTGGCCTTGAGCTCACTTTTGTAGCCCAGGCTGGTCTCGAACTCGCATTGATCCTCCTGCCTCAGCCTCCCAGGTGCTGGGATTACAGGCGTGCGTCACTATGCCTGGCTTGAGTTTTGAATTTTGTACTCAACTAAGTCATTTTGAAATATATCATTAACTGATTTAATCAGAAGTTACCCTGCTGTGCTATAGAAAATCAAAACTAATTGTGTTTTGAAATCTCTTGTTGCATTTCTTTCCTTCTCCCCTACTCGTCTTTCTGTTTTACTTAATACACACTTCCAGTTCCATCCATATTGCTGTACGTGCAAGGGATTTATTTTAAATTACTGACTAATATTCAATCACTGAGGTGGATGTGTGTGTGTTATTTTGTTATTTTGTTATTTTGTTCATCCACTTATCCATTTATCTAATAATAACAACCTGGGTCAATTCAATATTTTAAACTATGCATAGTGCTGTGATAATTGTGAAAGTCTCAATTTTTGGTATATGAGTTTTTGGTATAATGGATTCATCTCCCTAAGATATATATGTAGCTATGGAATGTTGAATCATATGGCACCTCAATTTTAAGTTCTTTGAGGAATCATCATATTAGTTTTCATTATAATTTCACTCATTTACACTCCCACAAAATGTATGTAAGAATTCTCTTTTCTCCACGTCTTCACTGGTATTTGCTATATTGCTGTTTAGTTGGTCACAGCCATTCCAACTGGGGCAACATAAAATTTTCTCCACATTTGATTTACATGAGCACAAACATTTTATTTGTATACTAGTCCATATGTATGTCTTCTCTAAGAAATCCCTGCTTCATTCTTAAGCCCATTTTAATTGGATTATTTAGGTATTTTATTTTTTTGCCTTGTTTTGTTTTGTTTGTACTCAACTTTTGAGCTCTTTTATATTCCGAATATCAATCTCTTGTCAGATGCATAGCTTGCAAATATTTCCTCATTTGTGAGGCTGCAATTCTTTTATTCTTTTCCAGGAGGAAGTTTCTAAAGCTTGATGTAATGCCATTCTTTCATAATAGGACAGCACTGTACTTGCCTTACCTGCATAGGTACTGAAGATGGTGAACAGATTCTGCTCTCAGTAGCGTGTTGGCCTTCTTCAGTGCTATTAATCTCTCTCTCTCTCCTGCAAACTTTCTGGGTTTTTTTTGTTGTTGTTTGTTTTTTGTTTTTTGTTTTCAGAAAGAGTCTGCAGAGTGTTCGGGTCTCACTACTAGATCAGACTCATAGAGATCCTACTGTTCACAGCCTCCCAAGAGCTGGGATTACAGGCTCACTCCACCATGCCCACTCTCAATGCCATCTCAGCACGTGCCAGGGGCAGGGCCAGCATGACAGGCCCAGGAATTGAACCCCTAGCTGCTGCTAAACTTTCTCTTTCTTAAGCTTCTATGTTTTTCTGTTTCTACGGTTGGTTACTCTTAATTTTCCTCATTGTTATTGTTCCTCTCTTTTTCCACCACAAATCCTTCATTTCCATGTCTATGTTCTTTCTACTATCTGATAGCCTAAGGAAACATACAAATTCATAGAAATAATTAATAACTGTGTGACTCTGACATTCATGTCCTATCATTAACCCAGACACCTCTGAAGCTCCTCCGTCCTATACAATAAAGGTCACTTCCTTAATAGTTCTTATGATGCATGATCTGTGCTAAAAACTTTATAAATATTTGATGGTCTTCAAAATCTTTTGAAATAGAAATATATTATTCTCATTTTAGAGAAGATAAGTGTGTACTTACACAGGTTAAACGATTTGTCCTAGGCTGTACAAGGTAGGACAAAAACAGAATCTGCCTATGGACTTCCTGATCCAAGAATCCATGATTTTAAATATTCTATTATGTTGCATCATATGCAAGTATTTCACTAATTATTTCCAAGTATCTAAACTGCAACCTATGTCAAATATAATTTATCAAGATTCAAACTGAATTTCATACATTAATAAACTTATCTTGGGTATACATGTTCTGCCTAGAAAACCTTTTTTCCTAATATTTCATTTAACTAAAATTGATTATTTTCACATCTCTTCATCAGACTGTCTTTGAAAGAGAAGCTTCAGGATAAAGCAAAATGCATGAAATATAACTAGGAAAAACACAGGATGTGTCTTTTTTGTTCTGAAGTTCCAGGGATAAATTTTCCAGTTTGATTTTTATGTGTTGTTTAGTCTCATTCGGCCTTTGGTTAATGTCTAAATCAACTGCCTACATCAGAAAAAGATGATAAGCAATTTATTAGCTGACGAATTTCCTAACCAGATGCTTAACTGGTTTATTAGACAAATGGTTTGAGAGAGAGACAGAGAGACAGAGAAAGAGAAAGAGACAGAGAGACAGAGAGAGAAAAGGAGAGACATTAAAGATACAGTTCAAAAATCAGATGGTTTTCACTCAACATTTTCATTTCAACTTGGCCATGGGAAAATTATTTCAATAATCTATTCTCATAGTTCTCATAAGTTAAAAAAAAATAATTGAACCACCTATTTGGGAAGACAGTTATAGGCTTACAAAGATCTACAGCAACTCGGAAAAAATGCCTTACACAGAGGAAATATTCAAGCAAAGTTAAGGAGGTCACTGTTACCTGTGCTTTCAAATGTCTACAGGTCCTATGTCCTCTATTCTAAAATCTGTGCCACACATTCATGGCTATAGTCTGTGGCATTATAGTGTACTCTAGGAGCCCTGTACACCAGGCAAGGTTTTAATATTAGTTTTTACACTATGATTTATATCTAGTTGTCCCCCCAAAGCCTCACGCAGTCATGGGGCAGGGACTTCTATAGATTGAGACTTGACTCATGAGTCACTGGGATTATGTATTTTAGTACTGATCTAGAGTTTGAGACTTGAATGATGATCCACTGGGATTACATGTTTTACTGTTGTTGGAATTATGGTCTGAGTACTGCTGAGACTATGGGTGTGGCCTGAGACAACAGGCTAAGGCAGAGAGCCTGCATGTAATATAAAGAGAGATGGAGAGACAGACTAGTGAAGCTGTTGCTCTCTGCTCCCCTGGTTGGTCAGTTGCCCTGTCGCTATTGTTGCTGTTCCACCGCCATGAACTGTTGCTCTATGCCACGGGTAGGCTGATGGGCATTTTGAAAGGCAATCTGATGGAAGGGACCCAGAGGCAGCTATGGTAGGGCAGCTTCACCTGTGGGTTCTTAGTTTGTTGCTTTCTCCCTTTCTTGAAATGCTATTGGTTGACCCCTGAGTGAGCCCTAGGATGGAAGCTGATGGAAGGCTTGGTTGCCCTCATGACTAAGCATGTGGCCCTCCTTTACTTTAATGAGACTGTGGTCACATTAGTGCCTGAGCACGAGGTTCTCCTTTGCTGGGGTGATTGTGCTCGAGATCACGCTGACTATCCTGAACAAAGCTGTGTTGTTTGAGAGATTCTTTGCTTACTGGGGAAGGAATCTCGGTGCGCCCTCTGAGCTACCTTCATCGAGTCTTCTTGTCATTTCTTTCAGCCCTGACACGGAAAATTACAAGAGCCATGTGCCTCTCTGCTTTGGAGTCAGCCGAGCATGGACTGAAACCTCCAGTAACTGTGAGCTAAATAAACCTTTCCTTCCTTCATTCTGGGTGTTGGGTATTTGTCCCAGCAATGAGTAAAAAGTAACTAAGACAGAATTTGGTACCGAGAGTCGGGTCGTTGCTGTGACTAGCCTGACCATATGGATTACAAGCTTTTGGGAATGGCTTACAGGAAAAGATAGGAAAGGTTCAGAGATGTTGGCTACAAGTAAAGCACTGGAACAGCTTTGGCTGTTCTCTTTGGGAGATTCTGGTCAGAGCTCAGACCAGATGACTTGAAGCCTTGGTATAAAGAATGGCTTAAGAGAAGAGATTGGAATAGTTTGGAGAGGTCTAAAAAATCTTCAGCTGTTCTGTAGGGGAGATTCTGGTCAGAGCTTAGACCAGAAGACTGACAGAAGGCTTGCCTGTAAACATCAGGCTGAGGAGGTTTCTGTGGGGGAAAAAAGACAGCCTTGGTCATTGGACTCCAGATGATTTGTGCTGTGGATTGGCTGAAAGTCTGTCAGAATTTTGCTTATGCCCAGAGACTTTGCCTAAGACTGAGATTAAGCATGGTGGACTGATTAATCTTTCAAGAGATATTTCAAAGCAGCGAACCATTGGGGCGGTGGCATGGTTGTTATTGGCAGCTTTTAGCTAGATTTATGTTGAAAATCAAGAGCAAAGAGCCAAGAAGGCTGATTTAAAATGTGAGTTTGGCCAGAAAGGAAACATCGGAAAGCTGTGGACGGCAAAGAAGGAGGTAAAAGGATCTCCATTGCTGGGAAGGGACCAGAGAATCAAAAGAATGGCCTGAGGGTATCACAAGAGGTGGTGGCTCTCCACCCTTTGCAGTCTCAGAATTGTAAAGGAGAGAGATTTTGTCTTGAGAAGAAAGCCACAGAGACCCAAGTAACCAGAATGGCGGCAGCAGCCAAACCAGGTTCCAAAATGGCGCCGGCATGGAGAATTTGTTCCTTGGAATCAAGGTCAGTGTGTTCATCAGTCTAGGCACTCGACAAAGATATTTGAGGAGGCGGTATGTGGATAGACCTTTCCATATGGGCAAAGAACGTAAAAATATTCGTTGCCCATGTTAACACTCACCAAAAGGTGACATCAGCAGAAGAGGACTTTAACAACCAAGTGGATAAGATGATCCATTCTGTGGATAGTGGCCAACTCCTTCTTCAGCCACCCCTGTCATTGCCCAGTGGGCCCATGAACAGAGTGGCCATGGTGGCAGGGATAGAGGCTATGCATGGGCTCAGCAACATGGACTGCCACTCACCAAGGCTGATCTGGCTACAGCCACTGCTGAATGTCCAATATGCCAGCAGCAGAGACCAACACTGAGTCCCCAATATGGCAACATTCCTCACGGGGATCAGTCTGCAACCTGGTGGCAGGTTGATTATATGGGACCACTTCCATCATGGAAGGGACTGCGCTTTGTCCCCACTGGCATAGACACATATTCTGGATATGGGTTTGCCTTTGCTGCACGTAATGCTTCTGCCAATACTACCATCCGCGGACTTACAGAATGCCTTATCCATCGCCATGGAATTCCACACAGTATTACTTGTGACCAGGGAACACATTATACAGCCAAAGAAGTGAAGCAGTGGACTCATGCTCATGGAATTCATTGGTCTTATCATGTTCCTTACCATCAGAAGTGGCTCGACTGATGGAAAGGTGGAATGGTCTTTTGAAGAAACAATTACAATGCCAGCTAGGCGGTAACAGTTTGCAGGGCTGGGGCAAGGTACTTCAAAAAGCTGTATATACTTTGTTTTTTGGTTTTTTTTTTTTTCAATTTTTTTATTGTTTAAATTTAACAATGGTTATATTACATGTTTTCATCATCAGATCAGTTTAGATTAATACATATAGGTATATAAGATTGATCAAACAATTAAACATTAACCTTTCTAAATCCACATTACTTTTTTTTTCTCTTCCCTCTTCTTTTCTTTGAAAGTTGACATATTGCATATTGTCCTCACAATCATTCTATAGAGTGAAGTGTATGGGCATGACCCACCTCCCTATTGATGTTGCATAGAAAAAAGAAAGAAAGAAAGAAAAAAAAAAAAGGAAAGAATATACTTCCCTTTGGACTAAGAGGAAGCAGACACATACACAGTCAAAGGTTTTGCAATTGCAGTGTGCCACCAGTGAAGCTTGTGATGTTGGAGGCTATTGAATCTAAGCCTCCTAAAGCTCATCTCACCAATCTAGCTCTGCGTTCCATGCATTGTAGTTAAGGATTTTTTTTTTCTTGCTGGGTGGTCAAGGGCAAGCTGAAGCAAGACCTGTATAACTAAACATTCATTTTTTTTTGTGTGTGTGTGTATCTTCCAGGGTCAAATCCCCTCAGGATTAAATTTGAGACCATAGACAGTACTTTGTAGAACTGTTGTTAGTGTTAGCCTTCGGGACGAGTCACAGCCATTGCTTGGCCATTTTGCTTTCTGTGAAAGCTTGAGAGAATGTTTTTCTCTGGGTGACTCTCCTTAGACGCACTGCAGTTCATTCATCCCTTTCCTCTGAGGTACCATAATCTCCTTGACCAGGAAATTTGGGACACCTCTGAGTTATAGGATATTACAGCACAGGTTCTCTTATATCCTGGGTCTTTATTGACCTTGAAGGGCTAGGTCCAAAATATTGGCTATCCTTATAGCCCTTCTTTTTCTCCAATTGTCGATCTGTTAACTTACATTCTCAACACTCCAGCAGAAAAGCTTTGTAATACTATTACTCTATAACATAGGTACTGGGCTTATCATCACTGGCTTTCTGAGTATCAAATATCTTTGACTTAGCTTGGAAATGATATTTTCTGACCATCATTGATATTCTAATAACTTTCCATACAATGTGATATAAGCAGTTACACAATTTTGACACAGATATTTGGAAATTCAAG
>PVJA010008884.1:6445-62825 GCA_004027025.1 Myocastor coypus | reverse complement strand
CAGGGTCTCACTATGCAGTTGAGGCTGGCCTTGAGCTCACTTTTGTAGCCCAGGCTGGTCTTGAACTCGCACTGATCCTCCTGCCTCCGCCTCCCGAGTGCTGAGATTACAGGCGTGCGCCACCACGCCCGGCTTTGACTCCTTCTTTCTCATTGATTCCCATTAATCTCACGTTGTTCATTTTTGCATCGTCTTGCAGATGTTGAATTATTTTTTCCTGCATTCTGGTTGTTTTTAAAAGATCCTTTCTTACTCTTTCACTGGCTGCAACTGTGTCTTCAAGGTTGGAAACTCTATCTTCATTTTCATTCATTCGGCTCTGCCAACTTGTGATCGAGGTTTTATTTTCTTGTATATCTCTTTGATACTGTTTCATGCGATCTATGTCTTTCCTATATTGCTCCGTCAGGGAGTCCATCATTTTTCTATTCTCCTCTAATTTTTTATTGATGTCGTCTTTAATAGTATTGAAGTCTGTCATTATGGTTATCCTTTCTCTCTCTAATACAAAGATTATTTCTGTTCTGTTCTCCTTTCTACTTTTGTGTAGTTGTTCCCCTACTTGGGATGTTATTGATTTAGGCATGTCTTTGTCAACTTTAGATATTATTTCTGCTCTAATGTCCTCTATACGTTTCTCCAGCCGTGTTTCCACTTCATGTATTTCTTTTTTTACTTCAGATGTTATCTCTGATCTCAGTTGCTCTCTAAGTTTCTGCACTTGTGTGTCTGCCTCAGATGCTACCAATTCAGAGGTTTCATCTGTATGGTTCCTATTTTCTTCCATGATAGTGTCTTCTGTATTTGGTTTGGGTGGGCATGGGCCCTGAGATTGCATCCTACTCCTTGTTGTTATCATTTTGTATGGAAGCGGCCTCTGCACTTTGGTGGCATTATGCTGTGTCTATGGGCGTTTGGTCTGGAGACTCCAAGCTGGTTCCTCTACAGAGGTTCCTGACTCTGTGCTGGAGCTCTGGCTGCTAGCTTCTGTGAATCCCGGTGGATGTGGTCTGTAGGTGGAGGTGGAGCTTTGGGATTGAGTAGTCCTGGTAGGCTCGTGGACCAGATCGGTTGCCAGACGAGATGTTTGATGGGTTCGGTGCTGGAGCTTGGCCTGGAGGGGTTCAAAAAAAAAGGGGAGGGGGAGCGGGGGAGGGGAAGGCGGGCCAAGGATCCTGACCGAGTCGGTGAGTGGGCTCTGCTACCGGCTGGGATTCGGGTCTGGTCTGGAACTGGAAGTTAGTCGCAGGAACGCTGAGGCGGGGCAGAGGGGCGCAGGCCTCTTACCTGTGGCGGACGTGCGGGCTGTGCTACCAGCTGGGATTCGGGTCTCAGCTGCTCCTTTTGATAAATTATTGACATCAGGCTTTGCATTAGTTGTGTTCTGAGGCTTACTCACATTTGATCATGCTCATTTCTTTCATCTTGACGGCCACTTTTACTCTTTCTCTACTGTAGTAATTAGTTTTCAGTGGTATCTGTGTACTTCATTATCTTTGTATTGGGATTTGTTCCCTTTAGAAATACTAACCCATATTTTCTTCCTTAGATCTATAATCCTCTTTCATTTCATTCTTTTGTTTGGCCTGTTTTAAGTACTTGTTTTATTATCCATACTTTCTGGTTATTACTTTTTAGAGCATACAGGCGTATCCTCTATTTTTTGAACTGCTTTTATGGCAAGATGAATTTCATTTTGTTTTTTTGCACATTTACATGTTGTTCTTGAGCTCCGTCTTTTTTGGATGATGGTATATAGTATATTTGGGATGTGGGATTTGTTTACTTTGTTCAATAAACAAACAGTCAAATTGCTCTATAGTATGCATGTAATATACTTCTGTGCAATATTCCCCCCCTCCTGTGTATTTAAGACTTATAACCCATTATATCTCAACCACAAGCTCACATCACAGGATGTGGGGAGTGCTGAGTGCTTTGTTTCAGTCTAATTATCCTAGCCTGTGTTATTGTTTTAGGGTGAAAGTTAAGCTATGGGCAATACTGTTCTCTCTTTCCCTTTGTTTTTCTGATCTATTACATATCACATTCTTGTGTGTATAACATTTAGGCATGTGTGTGTGTGTGTGTGTGTGTAGCTTTCTGAGGTGGAATACATTAGGCTTTGAATGGCTCCCCTCCTCTGTGATGGCGAATCTTTCAGAGACCTGAGTGCCAAACTGCAATCTAAGGCCTAATTATTTATTGAAAAATGTTAACACTGTGATTCAAGGTGAACATTGAAGTTTTAGTTTACAAAGAACATTTCACACATTAACTTCTTCCGTCTTGAAAGGAGAACACAAGAACACATGTGCAGCGGCTCATCTCCACCCCCTAGACTGAGCATCAGTTGCGTAAGCTGTGCTTCTCGTGGCACTTTTGACCCTTGAAAATAAATCCCTGTTCAAGGTGGCTCTGGCTACGGTCCATGGAGTGTCTCTGAAGCATACAGTGAATTTATTTTCCACAGCTAGACTTCTGAACATGTTTCTGGTTTCTTATCTATTGAGGTGAAAGTCCACGAAGGTTGTGAAATTGTCTGTTACATAGGTTGGCAGTGTCTTCACCAGCAAAGCTTGCTGTGGTTCGGTCTTTCATCTTTGGACCCGCAGAGGGGAGACACCCTCTCTCCTGACTAGACTCAAGGGGGCAGGCCCTGGGATATTTTGTTCCTCTTCCTATTTTGCTATTCAAATTCTCTTGATTTTACAAGCTTCTTTGTTTTTCTTGCTGAAGTCTGATGTTCTCCCAGGTGATTGAGCTCGCTGTGCAGTTAGACACCTGGTGCTTTAGTTCTCTGTAAACAAGCAGGTAAGTGCTGGTTGTTTCTCTCACCCACCATCTTGCCAATACTTTAAGTATTCTTAAAGAAATACTTTTATTGTATTGTACCTGTTTGTATATGTTGTGTCTTAAAATTTTTATTTTAGTCTGAGTAATTCAAATTTTTAAACTTTGGAACTACTTTTGAAATTTATTTATTTATTTATTTATTTATTTATTTATTTATTATGTATTGGGAAGGGTCTACAGAGTGTTCAGGGTGTCACTGTTAGATTGGACTCCTAGTGATCCTCCTATTTACAGCCTCGCAGGAGCTGGGATTACAGGTGGGCGTCACCACGACGTCTCACGCCAGGCCTGGGGATGGAACGCCCTTGTCCCTGTGCCTGCACGCAGGTGCTTTAATCCACTGAGCTATTTGGCTGGCTCTTGGAACAATTTTAAAGCTACAGAATTTTACCGCAACTATATCTGGTTAATTTTGTCAGCCTTCCCCAGGCTCATATCTTATACATGTTGCAACTGTTAAAACTTAAATTATCAATGGTACAATACTACATATTTAATACACTACAAATTTTATTTCAATTTGACAGTGCTTCCAGGAGTTCCTTTTTCTAGGTACCAACCCAGCATACCACAGCAACACTGAGTAGCTATGTCTTCAGTTACAAGTTTCTTAGTATTCCCTTGTTTTTTTGTGACTTTGATAGTTTTGAAGTATAATTATCAGGAAGTTTGTAGACCATTGTGGTTTAAACATAATTTTTTAATGATTAGAATGAGGTTGTTTTGTGGCAGAATACTATATGGATATAGTGCCCTTTTCATCATGTGTACAGGGGTACTTGGTAAAAATATTATTCATTTGACTTTTTGTTAAACTGATTTTGGTTAGGCTTTTCCATTGCAAAATTCTTTCCTTTTCTTTTCTCTTTGCTACTCTTGTCATTACAAGTTAGTGACTTAGTGTAGTTTACATTCAAGGGGAGGGGAATTAAGCTCCAGCTGCTGGGAAGATTGGAACCTATATGAATTCTTTGGAATGATTCGATAAGGAAAAGTTTGTAACACAAGCATTCATTTATCTCAGTATACATGCATGGATTATTAAAAATTCCTTGGTTTATAATTTAGTATTATAATTTATTTCAGTTCTTAAACTTTCTGGACTTGGCCAGTAAAGATTCATTGAGCTTGATTTCTGAGGGTTTTTTTTGACAATATCTTTGCCTTCTTTATTCTCTCAACTCCCCGAACTTATATTCCCACATAACTTGTTTCCTTAGACCAGAGAAAAATATTGTTACAGAGAAATTCTAGGCTAACTTAAAAATGTACTTTATCCCCAATTTTGTTATTTATAGCAAAAATGAATGTTGCATGGATTTAAAGCAGTTATGCCTTCTAAAAATTGCTTCCAGGGGGAAAAATACCTGAAGAAGGCAAAATTCATCAAAAGTGAGAGTTAATATGCTTGTGTTATTTTCATCAATCATATTCTGTTGAAGTTAATGACACATTATTCCCCTCTTGTTCAGAAAAATCAGCTGGCTTAGTTATTTTTTTTTAATTTCTTGGCAAGTGAGAGTAATTCATTTGGATTATCAAGAGAAATTTTTATAGTATGATGATCTGAATTCTGATTCTCAAAAGTTGTTAATCACCGAAAATGAACTGTATCTTGCATTCATATTGGCAGGGAGAATAAATTTGCTTGTTTGTTATGATTATAGATTTGATTTCTCTTCTCAGCAGATATAGAACTGAATGCCCTTCTAGTACATCTCAAGACTGATTTGAAGCTCAAGAGACCATTTAAAATTTGGGTTTAGGGAAGATGTAAGTACTTAGTATTATATTTGACTCAATGTCATTTGCTCAAGTATATAAATTCCTCCTTGAGAACAGAAACTTTTTAAATGCAACATTGAAGAGATATATTCAGTCATCACTTTTAACACAAGTGAAGTTTAGGAAGATATGTATTAATATACCTTCACAAAAATACTATTTCTTTGATATGCTTTTACTGTCCATGAAAATGTACTAGAAACTTGGTAGAGGGTTGTATCTTATGACCTTGCAAATTGTTTTAAAGCAATACAGACATGAGAACACTCACATAATTGTATTGCTTAGTTTCCTCATTTTACTAAATGGAAACACAGGGTTATTGTCTGCATGTAGCATGTATACACTGAAAATTATTCCACTCATAGCAAGCCTATGATGAATGTTTTCAGGTGTATGATTTGCAAGTAGCAGAGACCAACACCTGAGAGGCCTGTCTTTCTCTGTTTCCTAATGAGCTGAGAATCACTTTGCTGAACCCCTTGGTGTGGCCTTTGTGTAAACTATCTCCGGAGTCATCCCCAGTGCTGATGCAAACTGACAATTAACAAAGACACAAGTAAATGTGCCAACTGAGTTTGGACCTGCAGTTAATTACGCTATTTAGTGCTTGTCAACACATTTAAAATGATGGCTAACATTTTAAAAATATCAAATATTATTTAGTCATATTTATGGGGCAATCGATGAAAATTCAAAGGGAGGAAGTGTTTTGTCAAGTCAGTTGGTACCAGAATTATGCATAGAGTGGATTCAATTTCTAGCTATCTTCAAAACCCTCCAATCTTTTCTTTGCTTTTGCCTGGTTCTAATTTGGGGCTGGGAGTGGGTGTCAGGGGGAGTGCAGCTTTCAAGGTCAGTATTTTTCACAGTTTGAGGACTAGGCACTGAACCACAGAAACAACCCATGGCACATACACACTTGATTGTATTCAGTGGGATGTGGCATAAATTTGATTACTTCTATTTTAATCTAGAGAGATATGTATATTCCCAAATGAACTCATTCTATACAATAGCAGTGAGAAATGATTGTAACCCAGCTGTGTGTTAAGCAAAGAATTCAGTATGAACACAAGGGTGCAGATGTAACAGAGTGGTTGTGTATTTGCAGGAGTCACATAACCCAGGCTCCTTTATCCTCTCTGGTTTCTGTAGATTTTTGTCCACTTGGATTTCACATGCACAAATCTGAGGTCTTGAGCAAGGGGAAAAGCCAGGTGTCTTCTCTCTGTCCTTACTTCTTGAGATTTATTGGCAGAAGTCACCTCTTCTCATCTCTTCAGTGGTTTCAGCACCTCCCAGGCAGCCCTGAATTGTTTATACCATCTTCTTTCATGGTCTCCCCAGTCTCTTGTGGGCTGGGACAGCTTGCTGTTAGTTATTGCCAATTATCGGATGGGCACAGTCTTTTCCAATGACCATCACTCATGGGGTCAATTTTCTCTAATTGATTTATTTGTTAAAGTTCTATTTCATTTGATTGTAATTAATTGTTTCTTTATTGGGAGCTAGGGAGATAGCTTAGTAGTCTAAGAGCCTGCCTGGCAAGTGCAAGGCTCCTTGGTATTATATGCTGAGCTGGCCCCCACCATGGCTGCCTCTGAAACTCAGTGAGGTGGTATATGCCTGTGATCCCAGTGCCAGGGAGGCTGAGAGAGGAGGATCGCCACAAGTCTGTCTGAGCTATGTAGTGAGACTGAACCAAATGAATGAGTGAAAGAATGAATGAATGAGTAAAAAAGAACTGTGGTAGTTAGTATTTCCTGTTGACACCTGGTATACCTCTAGCTATGTCAGTGGGCAGGTGTCAATCCAAGTGGCAGCCACTGTTCATATCTTTCTTAGTCCATTTTATGGAAGCTGCTCCCAAAGTCAAGTTTTTGTGCATATTGGTTGCTCATAGCTTATGAATGCACTCTTTTTGGAGACTTGCCCTTACTCTCAGATGCTTGGGAAGCTATGACCATCCCACCTGTATATGAATGACCAGTGACTGATTCATGCAAAGGTACATAAAGCCCCTTAGTGAAATTATGAACAGGGCTCTGATATCACTCAGGCTCTGCTGCTTTCTGCACTATTAGTGGAAACTAGATTTTGACTAAGCTCATTGTCTTGGTTACTTTTCTCTCATTGCTGGAACAAAATACTTGCCACTCCAAATTAGGGAAGGAAAGGTTTATTTAGCTCGTAGTTAAGGGAGGTTTCAGTCCATACTTGACTGGCTGTAAGGCAGAGTGGGGTATGGATGAGGGCAGCTCTTCATGGTGGCAGAAAACAGCAAAGCAGCAAGAGAAAAAGGGGAAGTAGCAGCAACAATGCGACAGAGAGCGAGTCTGTCTCCCATATGTTGTGTGCAGGCTATCCGCCCAGGCTGTATGTAGCACTCACATCCATCATCTCAGCACTGGATCATGAATTAATCACAAGCTCTAGAAGCCACCCCATGAGGCTTTGGAGGGACAACCTAGACACATACCTCAACAGTAGCCTTCTTTCTCTATACCACTTCCTCATTCCTTGGCATCCTTCTCTTGAGTGTTTCTTCTCAGCGACTCAATTACTTCACAATCCCCATAACTGGCTCCATTACTGGGAGCCTGAGCTAAGAATGTATTTGACAGAATTAATGAAGAAAATCTGTTCATCTAGTGGAGACATTAGATGCGGACTGTAAACTTCAGTTATAGTTCCCAAGTAGCAGGGTGGTGATGGTGAGAATGAAGGAGGCATTAGCCGACCATCCTCAAGGAATGAACAGTGGCTGCAAAGCTTAAGCTAAAGTTCGTAAATCCCAGAGAAATAGAGCCCCGCATTAGGAAGGTCTGGAGAGGCTAGATTTGATACCAGAATCATAGTACTATGCTCGTTACCAGTGCGTGTGGAGTCCTGATCTTCAGTGGCACTAACACCTGGGTGGTGATTAGAAATGCAAATGCGACACAAGTCTAGAAATTCAGGCTCTGAGATTACACGCAGGCAGCTTTTCTCAGACTTGAATCATATATAACCGACTTCTTTTTTGGAAAGTGCTAGCGCACATAGTCTTGTGGTGCCTCAAATAGGACTGTGAATTACATGGAGGGGAGTGAAACCAGGAATGAAAGAAGGAGGTCTGAACAAAGTATTACTGGCGAGGTCACTACCACCAGTGACTATTTGCTCCTGTTGGTGGGGGGGGGTTCAGGAAAATAAGGAAATATGTTCTTGAACCCTTCAGCAAGGGGAAGAGGGGAGCATGGATCCAACACTTGCAGTGTCCTGTGGATATAGGCTCTGCATTTCTGAGTACTTGTACTGCTGGGGAAAGTGCCAAGAGAATTCCTGTGACTCTTTCCGTTTCAGACTACTGTGAGCTGTGGTGTGGTCTCAGAGCAAGTAGCCTCAGTTTACACCTGCAGCCCGCTGTGAGGAGCCTTCTCAGAATGGATTGCTGCCTTATGGCTAGAGTACGAGGTGGTCCATAACTGTCTACCCATGACACATGCAGGTCATGTCCATACTTTATGCACCCTGCCTTTATCATAAGGGATGGCTGCTGGGGAGGTATGACACTTTGCCACTTAGAAATGAACTTCTGTGATTTGGGGCAAGGCATTTCTACCTTACAGCATGGGAATTGAAGCTGAGAGCATGGAAGAACTGACTTACCACACCTCTGCAGAACCATGATGACTTCCTTTCAGATCTCAACTAAATCTTTCTTTTTTTTTTTTTTTATAAAGGAATATTTATTTATGCATTGATTAGCATGCACTTACCACCTAATGTGTGCCAGTTGCTATCTTACAAACAAAACGTGACTGTTACAAAGAGTGCTTAACCTTCTGGAACTTATACTACAAAGACTTGGAAGCTTTTCTATTATTTCTAGAAATATAATTCTCTTGGTAAATGAAGAACATTTTGAGTCAAAGCCTTCAATGACTATTTTGGATGTCTGTTTAAATAAATAAAGATTGTTAAACTGTTTAGTTACTTTCCTTGGGTTGCTGAGACAAAAATACCTACCGTTTCAAATTAAGGGAGGAAAGGTTTATTTAGCTCACAAGTTGTAGAGTTTCAGTCTATAATCAGCTAGCTGCAAGGCAGCATGGTGTGGCAGAGGAGCCACGGTTGATGGCTGTGGAAAATGACAAAAGCTCCAAGAGCAAAAGGGTGAAGCAAGCCTCTTTTCCTCCCTTGTATGCAGGCTACTTGCCCTAGGACAGGTTTAGTGCTCACACTGCCAGGCCCAGTATTATACAGTGAACCAGTCATGGCTAGATTCAGTTTCCTCCAAAAAGCCCACCTCATGTTGTCATGGAGTTTTGGGGCACATCTGGACACAAATCATAAGTGGATATTAATTACATTATTTTTAATGTACTTAATCAAAACAAACACTTGGAAATCGTTAGCATAACTTGTTTTTACAGTAGTAAATGTATGATTTAAAAATTTTTTTTTCAATTTTTTTATTGTTTAAAATTAACAGTGGTTATATTACATATTTTCATCATCAGATCAGTTTAGATTAATACATATAGGTATATAAGATTGATCAAACAATTAAACATTAACCTTTCTAAATCCACATTACTTTTTTTTTTCTTTTCCCCCTTCTTTTCTTTGAAAGTTGACTTTCTTAACTTGAAAGTAAAACTCAGTTTTCTTTGAGTCAATGCTTGCTATTCAGAGGAGACACCACTTCCTCTTCTTAGCGTCCACTTCTCTACTGTGAGTCTAGCATGCAACAGCAATAAAATATGATCATGAATAGCTCCTGCTGGACTGGACTATTGGAGACACTGGTTGGCTTTTATCAGTGCCCACAATACTAGCAGGATAGCAATGAGTCTCTTTTACTAACCATTCTATCTTTGAAAATAACCAGCCTAGAAAAAGAGGTTAAGGAAGAAAAGAAATAAAAGAGGCTAAGGGAATAGCCATAAAATTGTATGCAGTATTCTTATGGCACCCACTCTGTCACTAGGAGCAAAGCAAATCTATGGTCTATTACTGCCTCTTTAAAAAAATTGCTCTTATCATCATATCCGTAAGCTTGGATTTGCCACTTCACGGATTCTTCCTTTAAATATGTTCTTAACATTCATTTCATTCCAATATTAAACAGAATAAAAATATTCTTGGGTGGATGCTGTAGTTTGTCCCCTAAATGTGCATGTGCTGAAATCTTGGTCTCTTGTGTAATGGTATTGAAAGGTAAGTGCACCATTAAGAGGTGAGGCTCAGTGAACTATTATTAGGCCAAGGCCACCCTGGAAAAGGGATTGATAGTGCCATGGATTTGGTCAAGACATACAGGAATGGATTGGCTTCCATACGAGAAGCTTTTATAACAAGCCTGGGTGCTCCATGGCCTCTGCTTCCTCACTTGTGATTTAGTCTATGCCTTGTGCCCAAGGAAGGCTCTTGCACATACTTCTGTTATACAAGAGCTCCATATTGTGGGTACAACAGAGAGGCCTCAGCACAAGGAGAACAGATAGGGCTATCTGAGTTTGGACTTTAAGCCCATAAAACTGTGAGCTGAATACATTTATTTTCTTTATAACATGTCCACTTTCAGGTTTTTGTTGTATCAGTTTATAATGGACTGAGACAGGAGTGAAGGGTGTTGGTAGCGAAGAGTTTGTTAGAGCCCCAGATGACTTAGGAACAGGCCTAACTGCGTTGATCAGTTTTTCTTATGATAAGGACATAACACCTGATATGCACAACCTGAAGGAAGAGAGGACTGATTTGGCTCACAGCTCTGGGGGATTCTGTCCATAGTTAGCTGCTTCATGGAGAAACATCCTAGTGGAAGGATGTGGTGGAGAAATCTGCTTAGCTTCTGGCAGCGAGGAGCAGAGAACAGGAGCAGCATCAGAAAGGAAGGGCTGAGGGGCCATCGGTAGAACCCAGGATCGCACCTCTGCAACTCACTGAAACATACCCAGGAATGTGCTTTCTAATCTGTTAGATGTTTCTTAATCCTGTGAAGTCGGCATACTAGGACTTACTGTCCCTAGCTTCTTGCCCCTTTCTCTTTGTATCCTGAGAATTTCTTTTGTCAGAAGACACGTTGGGAGAGCAGCAGAAGGTGAAGAGAGGGTACTAGGATGGGAACATATACTTGTAGTAGATCTAGGCATTTGCTTTATCAGGTTGTACAGAGGATTAAAGTAATTACTTGTGTCCACTACCAGCCCGAGCCTTTGTTTTACTGGTGAAGAAGCAATCTACAGATTATACCATTATCAGTCGTCTAGTAAACTTTGGAGCTGAAAGTCAAACCCAGGCCTGACTCTATAGTTCCTGCTATCACCTGCTTCTCAAGTGTCTTAGCAGACAAGGCACAGGTGTTCCTTTCAGAAAAAGAGCCTGTCATTTTGAGTTGAGATTTCCCCTCCTACTCTGACTTCAAAAGTTGTTGTGGCTACCAAACAAGACACTAGGCTCTGTGCCAGAGCTTCTGTTCAGCTCTTCAGAAGGGCAAGTGCCTTTTTTTTTTTTTTTTTTTTTAAATCCTGACAGATTGAAAATGGGGCATGTGTGCTCATATCAAGCTCTTCCTCAGAGGTTCTCACCTTTGGGAATTACATTAAATGCAAGGTATCTGTCAAGTGTGTGCTGGGTGGCATTCCCTCACACCAGAAGAGTCCTCGAGTACACAGCTGAGCCCTGGGCATCTCATGAGTGTTGTGTGTACTGAAGTGTGTTTGTTTTGTGGCTTTGGAGACAAGGTCGCTGCTAACTGAAGAAAACATGAATATGTTTCCATGGCTATGGAAAACAGACAGATACCACTTCCTGTGACGTAGCATCAAGTAACAGTCTGTAGGTTAAGCACATGCCCAGGGATTATGGGACTTTCATCCTCTGAGTGTTAGCTTTGCTATTGGGCTCTCCTTTGGCCGATTCTTCTTGCTGGTGAATATGGTGGTGCAGAGTGTAGGCCCGGGGGTGGGGGAGCTCAGTCCTACTGCTACCGACCCTCAGTGTGGCCCTCACGAAGTCCCCTAACTTCCTTGTGGCTTATTTATCATGCACACGAGAAGAGTCGGCTGGCTAGAACTCCAAAAAACTTTGCACTAGTAGGAGTCTAATGTATTTAAATACGTGATTCATTAAGATGATTTATCTCATGGTGGGAGTTTCGCCTTCTGGATGTTCTTGAGGTGATAAACCAGACATAAACCAAGACACCATAGGTGATGCATGTTTTCTATGAATAATCAAGCCAATTAATGATCATTAGTTCTGCATATTTTGTGTTAAATCCTCTTTATTAGAAAATAGTGCAGAATTTGAACTTTAATTGACATTTGGTCCACTCCTATATATTACTTACCCAACTAAAGCATGCTAGTCTGGTCCACTGAGAATGTTAAGAGCAGATAAACATAAGCTTCATGGAGAGAAAAAAGTCTTCATGCATTTCCAAAATCTTTGGAAAGCACCTCAGCTGAAAGTTGGATTTTTCTTGGTATTTTAAAAGGGCATATAAATAAGCATAAATAGAGGAATATGCAGTGATTTTCTTAAAGTTGTTTGTTTTTTAAAACTAGAATTCTATACTTTGCATTTTCCTTTTTCTTCATTTCAAATATCTACCTGCCCCTTAAAATTACCTTCGTTTACAAGTTTGATCTATTTGTGTGGTTTGCATGTGGTTGGTGTTTATTTGAGTAATCTGAAGTAGCAGAAAAGGAATGTATTTAACCATCTAACCTTTACAACGTGGAACATTTGAAATGTCAGCATTTTATTTCAGGAACAGGTGAGCCGCTGTATTATTAGGCTTTTATTTATTTATTTGTACCTTTATCTCTCACTAAAAGGTATTTGAAACAGCTTTGAACAGTTTATAATAAGGGTAAAAATGATTTCAAAATACATGAAAGAGGAAACAATAAATACTATAACCAGAAAATTTAATATACCTACTATCATGGAATATAAACCCATATCTAAATTTGTTGGAAACAGGGCCAAGAGAAAAACAACTTATATAATCTTTAATATTTAAAAGAAGGGAACACTTTCCTCTGGTTCAAAACTCAGATTTCTTGTTGCAAACACTAAAGGATGTTGGCCTAATCCATTCAACAAATAATTATTTGAACCTATCCTGTGTCAGCTGTCAGAGACAAAACTATGTTATGATGTTCTTCTCATGAAGTTTTGTCTAGCAGATGTAAACAGACTGATATATAACCATTTATACATTTATTTTGTATAATTCATGGAAATAGTAACAGCTTCAACTTCTGTTGAGATCCCTTCTATAATTCTTCAGTCAGACACTGGACGAGTCAGACCCATTGGGATCCAGCAGCGAGGGAGACAGCAAGAGCAGCTGGGTGGGCTGGAGGCATGACAGAGGGCCCGTGTGGCAGTAGGTGAGCAGGAGAGAGGAGGCTGCGGAGGCCGGCAGTGATGGCTTGGTCCACCATGCCTTGTGTACTGGTGCAGCTTTCTATCTGGAGTATGTATTAGGCTTTTAAAAAATAAAGTTATTATGACTAGTAAATTACATACTGTCTTAGTTACTTTTTACTCATTGCTGGGACAAATACCAGACACTAAAATAAAGGAAGGAAAGGTTTATTTAGCTCACAGTTACTAGAGGTTTCAGTCCGTATTCGGCTGGTCCAAGGCTGAGTAGAACAGGGCAGAAAGCATCCAGTTTATGGCAGCAGAACAGCAATAATCACTACAGAGTCAACTTGACCAACCAGGGTAGCAGAGCAACAGTGCTAGTCTGTCTGTCTGTCTCTCTTTAAATTATATCAGGCTCTCTGCCTTAGTCTATCCACCTCAGTACTCAGCAGTACTCAGACCGATAATCTCATCAGTACTTAAACTCATAATCTCAGTGACTCATGAGTCAAGTCTTAATCTATAGAAGTCCCTGTCTCATGATTGCACAAGGCTTTGGGGGGACACCTAGACATAAATCATAATGCATACCTTAAATTCTATTTTGTTTTTCAAATAAGATTTGAAGATATAGTTCCCCCAAGACTTTATGTTTATTTTGGAATCTAACTGCTCCATAAAATCTGAGAAGCTGGGAAACATTGTTCTAATAAGTACAGGTTTAGAATTAAAACATGCTTTAGTGACAGGATTTCCTCCTGTGACTAAACCAAGGTCTTCTAAGCACATAAGCCATGGATATTCTGTACAGTTATTCAGACTTAATAATGCAATAGGGTATTCAGCCTGTGGGTTGAGTGAAAATCTAGACCAGCTTCTGTCACCTACATATGTCCTTGTGTGGAACAGGATTGGTTCTGAAGAAAGTGAATCTTTTCAAATACAAAGATACTGTGATAATGGCAGCACACACCCTTCCACTGGTCAAGCTTAATATTGGGATAGAGTAGGGTGTAATTAGAATTTCTAACATATTATCCATGTATCCTTTAATGAATAGATCTGTTCTTCATCACCCTGTGCTAGGGGGACTAAAGTGCCAGCAATAGCTCATTAGTGATAGGTCTATGTACTTTAGAAATTAAGCTGGCAAGTGGGAGGTGTGAGTCTCATGAAGGAGTATCTTAAATTACCACTCATAGGATAGGTACACTATTACTCCGCATAAAAATCCACACATTTAGTAATGGAACTTTGACAAATGTAAGAAGGTATAGTGGGTAAGCTACAGGGGGAATTCTTCTTAAAGAAATAATTAACTTTCTCTATAGGAAGTTTTGAATTTAATCATTACTAGGTACAACATTTTAATTTGGATCCCACTATAAGACAAAGTAGAAATGATTTTCGTGAAAGGATTTTCCAGGGAGAGTATAGTCAGACATCATCAATGACTATGCAAACGACTCTAATTAAAAATTCTATTTTGGCTAACACTGCCTCCTAAATGTGTCTACCAGGATGAATGAACTACAAAACCTATCCACAGGCAGCAGGACAAATTGGCCTGATCTAAAGAATTCTTTTAGAGTTGACCAGTTGTGTGGGAAACTGCACTGAAAACAGATTTTACTTAGATCATGTTCAGTCTGATTTCTGGAAATAGGCCACTACCTAAGTTGGTTTTCTTGAACATTTTTCTTTATATTTTTCCAATTTATCCATTGCAGAAAATGCAGAGAAGAAAAAAAATTCATGCATGGGCCAGCGAGATGGCTCAGCAGTCTAAAGTGCCTGCTTAGGCAAGCTTAGGCAACTGCAGGGACTACAGTTCCATCACCGGCACCACATGCTATGCCAGCCCCACCCCCAGAGCAAACTGAGCCGGCCATAACATAAATAAATAAATAAATAAATAAATAAACAAAGTTAAAGAAAAAAGAAAAAGAAATCTGAGTTTAAAAAAAAAATTCATGCATAACCCTGTGATTTAGAGAAACATTCATGCTGTCAAACGCTCTCTTTGTGTGTGCTCCGTGGCTCTGTACATTTTATATTGATGTGAGTTGCATCCATCCTTCTTTTTACAGCCTATCTCAAACAAGCTAGTACTTGTTTGTACCTTTGAGTCAGGTAAGAAGTTTTCTTTGTGCTGCATGACTACTGGGGTTTCTTAAAGATTGCTATTCTGTCTTGGTCAGTATTGTCTATTACTACTCACTTTTCATTGTGCAGATAGTTCCTTAACTCTTTTTGGGAAATACTGTCCTTGTTCTCTCCAAACATATACAATATCATTCACAAGGTGGCTTTAGGTCCTTTGGCCACTTTGTTATGCTCCTTTTCTGTTCCTTGCCTCTTTTCTTGCCTTCCAAAGCCCAAATACCTATGTATGGCTTACTTATAGTTCTTGTATAAGCTTTCCTATTACTGGGGCAAAATACTTGACATCTACAACTAAAGGGGGGGGGGCGTTATTTGGCTCATAGCTACAGAGAATTGGGTCCATGGTCATATGACTCCAAGGCAAAAGTGGCATGGCAGGAGGCCTGGTGGAAGGAAGCTTCCCAACCCTTGGCAACCAGGACACAGGATGAGAGAGAAAAAGCTAGAGCAAGGGCTAAGCTAGCCAAATACACACTTCCAACAGTCTGCTTCCTCCCTTGGGTCCCCACTGCTGGTTAATATTACATCAACTATAAATCATGGATGGGTTAATCCACTGATAAGAATAATGCCTCCACGATCAAATCACTTTCTGAACTCATCTTTGCACACATATCATCAGGCAGGGCCTTTTAGATTTAAACCATAACAATGCTTTATGAAAATACCTTGATTAGAAGTTGAATAGGGAATTAAAAGCTCATGAGTCCGGATGAGAAAAGTTCTGGATGTTATGGCTACTAAAATACTTTTCACTCTCACTGTTACTAGACAGATGATCTAATGTTAATCTGATATCTAGGTATTTTTGTCTTGAACAAAGAATCTGCAGGACACACAGAACTAGTAAGAAAAGCAGAAATTTACTAAAGAGTCAATGTTTTATACCCTACAGAGCAAGAATGAACTAAAATTCAAGAGTGAATTTGACTCAGTGACCCTATCTACTTTTTAAAAGTATATATTGGGACAAATATTTATACTTTATTTAAAAGTATTTACTGGGATCTTTTGTGACTCTTGGAGTCTGGTGTAGCACTTGTTAAGGATTCTATAATTATGTGAAAGTATCCAACCTCACATTGGAAGGTAATATTTTAAAATTTATATGGGTATAGCTGAAACCCACATAGCTCCCAGAGCCCTCGAGGAAGATTGAGGTTTTTGTCGATGTTAATGATATAGTAAGTTGCCTTGGTTATTCTGAAATGGAGCTCATACTCCTTTGACTCATGCCAGATGATAAAAAAGCACAAAAAGGGCTAGAGCAGAGTTCATAGGCTTATTATACTGATGTCAAGGCACTGGGATTAGGCAAGGACATTTTTGTCCTAAGAACTGAAAGGCACCTTGCTTGTAGTGAAGCCTCTGGCCAGGATGTTTCTGATACTATTTTTTGCCTTATCACCCTAACTTGGATTTAGAAAGGGGGTCATGATATGTTCATACTGGACCTCTATTCTGCTGACCTTTGTTATTAAAAACAGATTAAATCTAACTGGGCCATTACAGTCATCATATTTTTATACTTTTGCTTCTTTTTCATGTATTTAGTACAGGGTCTCACTATACAGCCTAGACTTGTAGTGATCCTCCTGTTTTAACTTCCCCAGTGTTGGGATTACAGCCATGTACCACCATGCCCAGACTTGGTGGCCAGCTTAGTATGCCCAGGGTAGGACCAGCATGGCATGTAGCATTGGGAATTGATCCTGGGTCCTTGTACTTGCCTAGGCAGGTGCTTAGACTGATGAGCTATCTCAGTGGCTCTCTATTTTCTTTTCTGATGACTAGATGGTCACTGCAGGCACTCAATAATTTGTATAGTAAGTGGTCTATCTCAGCCTGAATTCTGCTACATGTACTATTGCATATAGTGCTCAGGTCTAGTGTTTGGGGAACATAGTTGATTGGTACTGCCAACTTTTGAGTGTCTGAGTCTACCATCTCATTTTCCCCAAGGCATGTGTCCCATGATTGCTCTCTACCAATCACTGAGTATGGCTGAGAATAAAACCCTTTGCTAACAGATGAGATTTTGTGTTAGGGTGACTTTGAGATAAGGCTTCCCCATTGGTCTGGCTGAAACTTTCTTGGAAGCCCAGTTATCCAAGATCGTTCCTATTTGTTCTTCCTTCCTTGCTTGTCTCTTTTACAAATTCAGATCTTCATCACATATTTTCCCTGTCTTCTTCAACTCTTTTGCCTAATATGTGTTCCTCCCAATAAATCTTTTAGTCATCTATCTACTTCTCAGAAGAATCCCAAATAACACACATCTTTGGAAAGAGTCACAAAATCTGTTTATGCAAACTTGGTAGTATACCAGAACCCTATCTCTTAGTATTTGAAATTCCTTACATTCTTCCCTTACATACATTGGAAATAAATGGTGAAATATGCTAATGTTAACTACTTCTGTGGGTGTGGACTTCTATACTACTTCTGTTCATGTGCTTCTCTATATCTTATAAATAAAAATATTTTGAGCATCTCTCCAGATGGTCAGTAAATCCTTCAATATTGATATTGTTAATTATCATTAAAGCACTTGTAATTGCTTCCAAAGCACATACTTTTAGAGTGCTTTCTGAACAGGATTCTTCAAACACTGAGCAACCATTCTGGGGGAGTACTTTAAGGCCAGTGCAAATGATATCAGATGGTCTATGCTCAAGTATTTTAAGGTGAATATAGTAAAATATGAACTTTACCTGTGTCAAGGAGAAAATAATATTTAATAACTGCCTAATGGTCAGTTGTATGAAGATCAATTCTTCAAGATTGGGTGCTTGGGAGTTTTTAATTTTTAACTCTTTGTGTTTTAGCAATGTCTTTTGTGTACTTTGTACATTGTTTGACTTTTCAGAGGCTATTTGTAGAAGTAGAAATCTTGTGTCAAAAATGTGGGTCAAACTTAAAAGATTTTGATATTTTTTCATACTCATTCAAGAAGAAGATTCCAAATCCAACTCCAACCAATGCTGTATGATTTAATTTTTATGTATTTAGTGCAGGACCTACAGGGTCTATAGGGTCTCACTGCATAGATCGGATGTTTTCAACCTCCCAAACACTGGGATTACAGGTGCGCGGCACCATACCCAGTCTTAATTCCTGTCTCAGTGTGCCCCAGGGGCAGGTTTGGCAAGGCATGCTGAGGACTGAAAGGTGCCACTGTGAGGACTGAACCGGGCCACTGTGCTCTGTCTAAGCAGGTGCTTTAGTCCACTGAGCTATCCCCTCAAGACTGGCCCCTTGTACGAATATGTTTACTTCTTTTCCACTTATTTTCTTTCTATAAAATTATATGCAAAATATAAACATACAATCCAAAAATGATTCAAAATACTCTTTGAATCTTACATTAAGTTTATAAAATACAATCGTCTGCCCCCCCCCCTTTTGTGTGTGTGGCTGGCATGTCATGCTGTAAGTGGGATTGAACCGTGGTCACTTCCTTAAGCTTGCCTAAGCAGGTGCTTTAGACTACTGAACTATCTTGCCAACACCTGTTTTCCCTCTTGATATCTCTCCCCATGTCTTTCCTCCTTTTTTTTTTTTTTTTTTTTTGTAGGACTAGGGTTCGAACTCATGGCCTTACACTTGGCAGGCAGGCACTTGTGCCATGGAGCTATCTCCCTGGCCCCTTCATGTCTTTCCTCTCTACAGGGCTAAAACCATGATTCCTGAATCTTTCTGATCTGCTTTTACTTCCTGAAATTAATAGTCTTCTAGACGGTAGTATAGAATTTAAGACTCAGTATTCCTTTGAGTTTCATTATAGTTTTAAAGTTCAATGAAAGTGAGTATATCTATTTGTATATGATGATATTTGGATTATATTATAATATAACATATTATATTTAGCAAATGCATATTTAGTTATGTTATTACTGATAGGTTCTGTCCTGAGTACAAATTGCTAAATTATCATGGCACTGATTCAATCTGGCTGAATCCTCAAGACAACAGCTTATCTTCCTAATGACCACTTCCGCCTTCTTCCTCATCCCAGCCCTGAGTACAATTTCCTTTTACCTTTCTCATGCCAGAAGGAGGACCTAGTCAGTTACTTATGTATCACTGAACCTGCCCCTCAAACTCTGCCCCTAGAAAATATCCATTAGATTTCAGCCTTCCTTTGTCTCAGGTCAGAGGACCCCCTATCTTCCTGAACTTCTGCCCATGTCATCAGGATCAATAAAGACTCTCTCCCACTTTCTTTTGCTTATGTTTGATGTACCAAAAAACCCTAACAATTACAACCATCCCGAGATTAGCATTAGCACTATTAGGTTAAGGATTCAGTATATGATGAACTGAATGTCTTACACATCTATATTCTGAGATTTACAAGACCTTCTAGGATTTCAACAGGGATATCCTAGAGGTGAGTTTTCAGAAACCTGAGGCTCTCCACTGTCTACATTTTACAGGATTGTACAAACAGGTACTAAGCACACGAGCTGTGAGAATAGACTGAATTACTTCAAGTTTCTTGCTTCTAAATTCATGATGGCTTTGTTCCAACTCTTAGAAGTAAGCCAGAAGAAAACACTTTGGTTGGGCAAAATAAATGTACATAGCTGATTTAGTCAGAGGGACCTGCAAAAAAGGGCAGGAAATTTATCAGACAGTTGTCAGTTAGCCAGCCTCTCATCTGGGCCAAGCTCTCCAGGACATTCATCCAAGTATTTGAAAAATGATCCTAATAGCCTACAGTATATGTCTCCACTTATGCCCCTTCAGTATGGTCTAGTTTCCAGCTAGCACCTTGGAAAAAAGGATTCTAGAGTTGTAATGTGCTTTCCTGTGTGAATTATAAAACATGGATAGCAAATGCAGGACACAAATGCCGCTGTGTCTTTTAAATTCTACTGCGCAGAAGACTTCTTCTATGCCTGTTCACATTCCTCCTGGGAATTCATTCTCCCCTTACCATGTGCCCATGTGGAGGTTATTTCTGTATTCTCTCTCTGTCTCTGTCTCTGTCTCTGTCTCTCTCTCTCTCTCTCTCTCTCTCTCTCTGAGGTTATACTATCACTTTCTTTATGTACATTGTCCATAGCTTCTTGGAAAAGAGAATTTTTTTTTAAATATATGTCTGAGAATATTTTTCTGCCCTGGTATGCTTGAGATGTTGACAATAATTCCAGGTTACAGTGCTTTTCCTTTAGAATTATGAATGCCATTTCATTTTTCCTTTTGTTTGCAAATTATGCTGCTGTGAAATCTAAAGCAAATGTGATTCCTAATTCATTCTGATCTTTTCTTTGTTCCTGGAATTTGGTAGAATCTTTTACTGTTGTATCCTGAAATCCTAAAATGGAGTATCTTTATGTGAGCATTTCACTCACCGCTTCTATAGAGTAAATGTTTTTCAATAATATAAATTTATTTTCTTAAGAACTTTATTCTGTAGTAATTTTTTCCTTTCTTTTCTCCTGTTTACTCCTTTTTTTTTTTAAAGAAAAATATATCTAGAGTTGCAATGTGCTTTTCTAATCACCTTTTCTCCTGCTTTCTGCCTCTGTATCTTTTAATTCTACTGTCCAGGAGGCATCCTCTACTTTATATTATAGTAACTTTACTTCTACTCTTATAGTTCAATTGTAAGATATCTTTTTGTTAAATTCTTCTAGTGCTCTATTTCTATTTTACAGATATGTTTTATCTTTTGAGAAGGTTGATAACAGTTTTATTCCATGTGCTTTTTATTTTTTGATTCCCTTCCTCTAGATTACTTATTTACTTTATTTACTTATTAATTTTTTTTTTTTCAGCTCTGGAGATTGAACTCAGGACCCTGAGCTTGCCAGGCAAGCACTTAATCTACTGAGCTATCTCCCTGGCCCTTACATATTTACATTAAGTGGTCATTTGTGGAGGACTTTAGTTTTGTTTTAATCTATACCTTCAGTGATAGAGTTTCCCTTAGGGTCTCTAGCAATCAAACGATCTATTTAATGTTAAGAAGGAGGAACTTGGAAAGCCCCCAGGAGGCTCTGAGAAATTGAACACTGGGCCATGCCTGTCGCCTAAGTTCACTGCAGGTGATATGAGCAGACAGTGGCAGACTCGGCATTCAGCATTGGGCATTTATGTGTGTTAACTTTATTCTTACCCCAGCTCTACTCAGTGCCTGGTCGTCAATCCAGATATGTTTGTTTTAGTTTTTACAGTGAATAAGCCTCCAGATTTCCTTCAAAGTAAAGAGGCACAACTACTCACCAACGTGCAGTGGGGAAGGAATCTGGGAAGTTTAACTTCTTAAATAATGGAGTTTAGTGGAGGTTGATGCTATTAAAAGAAATCTTTAACTCCTGAAAGTTTTGAAGCCTGACTTCCTCCTTTCTCTCTCACCCCACATCTGGGCAAGTTGAAAAGAAGCCGGTGCCTTGCTCTCTCTGCACAGTGGCATGTTCAAACCACAGAGGGACAAACCCTCTGGTACCACCTCCTAGTGGATACTGGACTGATAGGACCCATGCTCTCTCAGTGCACTCAGCCAATTCCAGACCAGCTGGGGTGGTGTCTAGTCTGCCCAGAAAGCTCCATGATATAATTTCATCTCTGGTGTGTACATGGCATCTCATCTATTATTGAACTGGGGCGGTCCATCCACCTATGTTGGATGTTCATAAGAAGCAGCTTTCAGAGGAAGCAGTCTTGTTTGAGTCCCCAAAATTAGTTCTATATTTCTTGAGAGTTCTAGTATAAATTGATTTACTACATTTTTCCAGTAGTACCTAGATAGAACCTAGATGGATCTACTAAGTCAGTTACTCTGTGTTCCTCTTTGGCTAATTTCCAATATTTAAAAAAATGTCTTTAGTACAGGATCTACCAGGTTTCACTACACAGCTTTGACTGATAGTGATCCTCCTGTTTTCAGCCACCCAAGCACTGAGATGACTGGCATACTTCACCACGCCCAGTCTCAATCCTCATCTCAGCATGCCTCAGGGGCAGGGGGGCATAGCATGCAGGGGATCAAACCCTGGTCCCTGCATCTGCCTAAGCAGGTGCTTTAATCTGCTGAGCTATCTGGCCAGCCCTAATTTCCAAAAATTTGTCTTTCTTTTGTTCTTTTTCTTGATTGATTTCCTAAATTTTATACATTTTTATCAAATTAAGGAGATTAAAAAACAAATCTAGAGGCATGTGTTCAACCTGCTGTCTTAGCCTAGAAGTGTTTGGTGAACTCTTTCTTCCTATCCTGTCAGCAATGGGGGCTTTCCTTCCATTTGTTGCTAAAGTCTGAAAATACTTACAAGGGTTAGTGCTAATTTCTCCAACACCACAGATGATCCATATTACTGGAATTGGACCTAACCTACTGTTCCTATTACTAAAAGCCTAATGTATAATTACATGATTTGTGACAGGTTCTTCAGCCATTTGTTTCACCCTAAATTTGTTTCCTAGTTTTAGTAACGTTCAATTGTAATGTAAATGAGAAACCTCCTACCAATGTGCTAGAAACAAGCTAAAATGAACTATATTTACTTTCTCTACTCCACTTTTGTGAGGCAAATGGAGACACAATTCATGGCTATCTTTTTTTTCCTTGGTTATAATGATTTATCTTTTGAACAAATTTAGCAGTGATTTACAGTTCTTGGTTAAAAATGCCAGACTTAAATTAAGAACTCAAAATGCAACTGTTTGTTTGAAAGCAGTAGTTTCATCAGTTGGTAATGCTACTTTATTTTCATAGTTAATTTGTAGATTAGTGAAAGTTATTTTTATTATTAACATGTAATTTAAAGCCTATTTTTGTACTAAGCACATACAGATGAAAATTTGCTTCTCTCTGCCATAAACATGAGAGATTCAGTCTTAGCTCTAAAAGACAATGGCTTAGATTACATTTATATGTCTAGAAAAATTATTTAAATCAATGTGAACATGTGTGAGTATGTGAAAAATATAAACAAGAACATGCTACCACTATTTTTTACCTTTTGTTAAACTATGTATTTCTGATAATCAGAACTATAATGAATATAACTAGAATATAACACTTAGTCCTTATACTTTTATTAATTTCTTGTAGAAATAGAATGAGTAAGAGAAGACAAAATAAACTCAGTGGAATGAATCAATACAAAGCAAAAGTCCATTAGGTAATCACCTGCTTCAGCAAGCGTTTCCAAGCCTCCTCTTATAAGCCTCATCTATGTCATGACCATCTCTGTCTCCCTCAAAGAAACCACTTTCTACCCTCAGTGGCAACACTACTCCTGATTTTCTTTAGGGTTACTCTACAAGTAGCTCCTTAAACACTCTAGTGGAGCTTTGCCTATCTTTGAGATTTTATGTAATTTACATCAGGCAGTATGGATTTTTTTGTTGTCTGACTTTTTGTGCCATGCCTTTTATTCTTTATAAATTCAGAGGAAAATTTATTACTTTTCCTCTCTTCACTGAGGAGTTCCACATTTCTGATAGTTCCACATTACTATGAAAAACTACCTGTAAAACCACAAAAAAACAAAACAAAACAAAAACAAAAACAAAAAAATTTAATGGGAGGAGAGGCTTATTTCAGCTCATAGTTTCAGAGGGTCCAGTTCATGGTTGGCTGGCTGCACTGTTTTAGGACCATGGCAAGGCCAAACAGCAGGCTAGGTAGCAGATTGTGGAACAGAACAGTCTACCTCAAAACCACCAGGGGGTAGGGAGGAGAAGGAACAAAAGAACCACTGCAAGGGCATTGCCTCCAATGACCTTCTCCAGACAGGCCTGCCCTCCTAAATTGTTCCTCACTTTCCAATAGTCCTGTAAGGTATGGACTCATGTGTGGATAAATTCCACATGTAAGGTCAAAGCCTTCATGTCTGTTCTCCTCCCCAGGCCCACTGATGAACACAACTGCATGGAGGACCAGCATGGCAGCTCTGGCAGTGAGTGGGAATTCCACATCCTAAGGATAGCAGTATTGTCTTATGGTTCTTTGACTGCTTAACTGCAGCATGATTATCTACATTGTTCTTAAAATCATATTAATTGGTATTTTCAATATTTTTATGAACAATTAGGTTCTTTTTAGGCACCAAATTCTTTTATTCCCCTCTAAACTTTTAAAGCTGTAGGACTGGTGAGATAGCTCTGTGGACTAAGTACCTGCTTAGGAAAGGGCAGGGACCAGGGTTTGATCCCCAGTACCTCATGCTATACTGGCCCCAACCTCCAGATTCACTAAGCTGGAAACCCAAGACCACACAAGATATATGTCTGTAATCCTGATACTGGGGAGGCTGAAAACAGGAGGATCACTGTTCATCTGAGCTGTATAGTGAGACCCTGTACCAAATATATATATATATATATATATATATATATATATATATTTAAAAGTCACTAATATTAAGTCATTTATTTATGCTTTTAAGGTACAAATATGTGTGAATGTGTGACTGGTATATTCAGTTTATATTTGAAAAGACTATGTTTAAAACCATAGTACTATTATTACTGCTAACCTACATATTCAAATTCATCTCACTTTTGCCTTTTCACTGCTCATCATGCTTTCCTGAATTTGTGCTTTTATAGTATGCCTCTTTCCTTCTTCCTGAAGAATTTGCTGCCAATGTACCTGTTAATGTAAATCTTCTGGTGGCAAACTCTTTGTCATAAATTGTCTATTGTATTTGATTTTTGAAATATGCTTAAGCTCTAATTTCACATTGCGGGTTTTAATTTGGCAGTTATAGTTCTGGTTCAGGAGCTATCTTCTCCCAGAACTCTGATGATACTTTTCTCTTGTCTTTGACTTCTATTACCTCTGTTTAAAAGTCAGTTATCTGCCTAATATTTGCACTTTTGAAGGCAGCCTGTCTTTTTTGTTTTTTTCTAATTGCTTTACATTTTTTTCTTTCCATTGAAATGTTTTGTCATGAAGTTCTTGGTTATTGTCTTTTTATCCTGCTTGAGAATTGCTGAACTCAAATCTATGAGTTAACCACTTTCATTTAATTCTCATCTATTGTTTTTCAAATAGTTTTTATAATTCTCATCGTTCTGCTTTCCTTTTCCTGGAATTGTGTTTACACAGTTACTGTACTCTCCTGCTGTGTCCTGTTTTTTACTTTTCCCTACTATTTCTGTCATTTTGTTCCTCTTTGCTTCATTCTAGATAGTTTTGTCTGCTGTCCAATTGTTGCTAATTTCACTCCTTTCCTTCTTGTGGTTTGTTTGCATTGTTATTATTATTATTATTAACTTCACTGTGAACATTCTCTATATTGTCGCCTTGAATGAAACAAGTATGGTTCAAATCTATGTCTTAAAACCCTCCAACATCTGAAGTGCTTGTGATACACAGGATGCTTTTTACTTCTCCCTTTCCTCCTGTCTGTTTATCTTTCTCCATCCTCAGACCCCCCTTCCCATCTCCACAAAGTCTACCTTTGTGCTTCCTATCATCTGTCTATTTTGCTCTTTTAATTACTTATAATTATTTATAATTGGGTTCCTTATAGAATAGAACCTATGCTATAATCAGCCTTCTGTGTCTGAGTTATTTCACTTAGGATTATGACACTAATATTTTCCTACAAGTAACTCAAATTTTCCGTTCTTTATGTCATATATCTATATATCTATATATGTCTCTCTACATGTATATATATTTATATATGTAATTTTCTTTATCCATTGATCTGTTGATTGGCTTATATACTACCTTCAAGATTTACTTCTTGGGCCAGTGAGACAGCTCAGCAGACTAAGTGCCTGCTTATGCGAGTGGAGGGACCCAGGTTTGATTCCTGAACTAGCCACCAAGACCAGGCATAGTGACACATGCCTGTAATCCCAGGGCTAGGAAAGCTGAAAACAGGAGGATCACTTTGAGCCTGAGCTATGTTTTGAGAACCTATACCAAATACATAATGAATGAACGAATGAATAAATAAATAAATAAATACAAAGATTTAGCTTTTATGAGTTGTGCTACAATAAATAGGTTACACATGAAAGGTTGTAATACAATTCCTTAGTTCTTTCAGAAAGTTACCCAGATGATGCATGGTTGGGTTATAAAGAATCCCTATTTTTAGTTTTTTGGGGGGATCTTTATACTGATTTCCATGGTTGTTATGTTGTTACATTCCTACCAATAATCTAGATGGATTCTTTCCACCCAAAAACACACCAACGTTTGTTGTTTTTAGAGTTTCTAATGATAACCTTTCTTCCTTGGGTAAAGCAGAATATCAGGGTTTTCAGATTTTCACTGCCCCTAATGGCTGAAGAAGCTGAATACTTTGTCCTGTACACTTGAGCCATTTGTACTTCTATTTTCAACAACTTATTTCTGTTTGTTTTCTTATACCAGTGAGCTATCTCTCCAGCCTTGTGTTTGTTTTCTTGTCTCTGAGAACTTGATCATTTTTAATGGTGTGTTCCATTGTATTTTAAATAATGCTATAGAAATAACATTCCACTTGAGATAGCACTTTCTTCCAAAGAGCATCTATATTCTATTTTGCTAGTCATCTGTTCACTTATGTGCTATGATCATCGTAAGATCTAATTTCATTTACACAGCATGTAGGAGTGTGAGAACTGTGCAGGATGCTATGGTGAGGCTTTTTGGCAATAATAGTAAAGGCTGCAGAGCACTCCTATGGTAAGAGAGGAGATGAGCAATTTGATTTCTATGAGATCTGCACAGCTATTGATTTAATATTTGTGCATGCCAGGCAGTACATTAGATTCTTTCTGAATAGCATTAAGGCAACTTTTATGGTAACAGGGACCTTGAGGTAGATACCATTGCTATCTTTGAGAGACATCTGTAACACTGAAGTACAGAAGGGTTGTGCAACTTGGTCAAATATGCATACTCTAAGGGTAAAAACCTAGTATTTAACTTGGGCTGATGCTATTATCTTTGGATTTTCAGCATGTTATGGTTTGTGTTAGGTTGTTCCCCCAAAGCCTCATGTAGTCATGGGATTGGGACTTCTAGAGTTTGAGACTAACTCATGACCTACTGGGATTATGTGTCTTAGTACTGCTGAGAGTATGGGGTGTGTACTTTCCCCAGCCTGGGGTGATAGCCTGAATGTATTATAAGAGAGACAGAGAAACAGACTCTCTCTGTTGCTCTCTGTTGCCCTGGTTGGTCAGTTGCCTCTGTCCCCATTTTATTGTTGTTCCACCACCATGAACTACTGCTCTCTGCCATGTGCCAGTCTGCTTTGGAGTTGGTTGAGTATGGACTGAAACCTCCAGTAACAAAACATACTCCAGGGAGATTTTTTTTTTTTTTTTTTGCCAATTCCTCTCCTCTGCTTTCTGAACTATAATCCTGATTTTTTTCCTGGATATATGAAATCAAAAGCAAACGCTATTTCTTGAATCATTTAAGACTTTCCCCCAAGGGCAAGTTTTGTGCATGGTCACAAGGTCAATTTAAAGAAAAAATTGAGTCACTAAAATTAGTTTTAGTTAAAGTGAGTTTAGATTTTAGGGTACTACAGTATTCTGGGAAACAGTAATTTTTGGAGTACCATTTTTTTTATTTTGTCCAATGACTATGCTTTTGAAAATGTATTATACATGTGTAAGTAGTTAGCAGTTTATATAAAATGATAATTGTGTTTATTGTGTAGGGAAAAGGACTGACTAATGAAGATCCTTGTTTGTGTACCTTAGTGCTGCAACTGAGAATTCGGAGATGGAGAGTTGTTGGTTAAGTACAGGATCTCTAAACACTCCTTTGTCCTAAGAACAGCAAGTGTGGTGGAATCATGTCTTAGAACTCAGAATTTTTGCTTGACTCATGTACGAGATTTGTTTATTGTGTTTCTTTTCATAGTGACTGTTCAGGCTGATTCAGCATGAGCAGTTGGCTTGGTACCAAAGAGTGTTTGATTAGCTAAGTTAAGAAGCAAAATGCCACACAGAGTAGAGGAAATTTACCCTGGAATAAATGCAGATCGTTTAGGCAAATTGCTATATGCTCAGTATGTTCAACTTTCCTTGGGAGAACATGCCACAGGAACTTTCGTAGAAGCACAAGTAAACAAAATTCATGTTATAGAGAACCAGAAAAGTATAACCTAACATGTGATCCAGGATCAGCCAACATGACCTTGGGGAGAAAGTTGCTATTAAAAAAGAAACCAGCTAGAATTGGACATGAAAATGATTCTACAGAGGATATTTATGAGTCAGAACTCTTTGCTGAAAGTGACAGAAATCAGATTCAAACCAGCTTAATCACAGCCATCAAAGGAGGTGGGGTGGGAGGAGGAACAAATTACTGTCATTGGCTTAACTGTGTTGCATATCAGTATAAATTCACACTTGCTGGAGTTAGGGACTGGGCCAATTTTTTTTTTTTTTTTGTCACATCTAAATATACTTTGAAGTCTCTGAACTTAAAACAAGGGGAAAGGAGGACTATATCGGCTCATGATGGTGAAAATAGGCATGGTGCTATTTCACATTTTATTGAGCCCTGAGGCCAAAGAAGACCATTGCTGCCCCTGTACCAGAAACTTCCTGTTGGCCTCTGCTGTTCTCTTTGTAGGTATTGTAACTCCTGTCATACCTATGCTGTCAAGTGGAATACGGGTGTATCAACTCTCCTTGATTAGTCAGACCCGGGGCCAAGTGCTTATTAGATATCTGCTGCTGCATTCATTACACATTAAAGCTCAGTGTGCAAGAGCTATTATCTACCACTTCCCACAGTTGCCAAGGGGATAGAACCCAGGAACAGCTTAGTTGCATAACTTTGACTCCAGGTCTCTTATGAAGCTTAAGTTAAGGTGCTTGCTAAGGCTCCAGTTATCTGAAGAGGCTGGAGAAGCTGCTTCCAAAGGTACTCATGGGACTATGGGTTGGAGGCTTTAGTTCTGTGTGATGTAGGCACTATTCACAGAGTACAGCAGCAGCCCTATCCAAGAACAAGTAACCACAGAGTGAAAGAAACTGAAATGAAGGCAGTGTCTCCTGTATACTAATCTCATATTGCCATAACATTTCTGTTGCATTCTCTTGGTCACACAGTTCAACCCTGCTACAACGTGAAATATGCCTAAATGAGATTTTAACCACCCATGGGAGGGAATAGTCTTCAAGGGGTCTCTGGGTGGGAGGCTACCACTGACATTAGCCAGGTAGACTAGAATTAAGTCCAACTTCCTTGTGTGTATAGAACATTGCTAATCAAGGCAATGTTGGGTTCCTTTCCTTCTCTTCCACTGTGCCCTTTTTGTGGCTCACAAATGCTAGAGATATTAGTTTGGTTATATATGTGGGAGGGTGTAATGAAATGGGATCCAAAATTGGCAGAGTTAGGGGAAACACAGTGCAGGTGATCTCCATGGACGTGATCAAAGACTTAGTGCTTCAATCAAAGCTCAAAAAAAAAAAAAAAAAAAAAAAAAAAAAAAAAAAAAAAAAAAAAAAAAAAAAAAAAGATCAAATAACCATAGATCTCTGCTCAAATTAATCAGAGATTCTTCCTAAATTAAGGCAATATGCTAGGCTTTGAGGTAAGTGTCTTGTTTTAGTTTATTTTTACTTTTTCATAGAAAACAAAACAAAAAAATTTTATTCTCCAAATATTATCAATATTGTATAATGGCCGAACTGAGACTAGAGAAAAATAAGGTATGGTTCTGGTTTGGATCTAAAATTTCCCTCCCAAGTCTCATGCATTTAGAAGGTGATTCAGTTATGCGAAGTACTATGCTCATCAATGCATTCATCCATTGGTGATTTTAGTACTGGAATGTGCTTTAGGAGGTGGGAGCCTGTAGGAAGAGAGCTTCGAAGAGTCCAACCCTGAAGTTTCCTGGTTCATTGTCCACTGGAGTGGTATCATTTCCTTGACTGTATTGAATGAACGTCCATGTGGTTCAGAAGCATGTTTGATAAAGATGTTTGGAAAATTTTTCAGATGCGGGCTAGGGAAGCCCTAGGTATTGTGAGCAGTGTTTGATGTGTGATATTGGTCAGGGCTCACAAGACCAGAATGCTTTGTAGTATTGTTTTGGCTCAATTATTTTGAAAGTATATGTTGAAAAAATAGTTGACCCTTGTCTTTCCTTTTCTGTAGTAGCTTTTCTTTCTTTCTTTCTGTCTTTCTTTCTTTCTTTCTTTCTTTCTTTCTTTCTTTCTTTCTTTTTCCTTTTTGAGACAGGGTCTTACTATGCAGTTCAGGCTGGCCTTGAGCTCACTTTTGTAGCTCAAGCTGGTCTCGAACTCGCACTGATCCTCCTGCCTCAGCCTCCCAAGTGCTGGGATTACAGGCATGAGCCACCACGCCTGGCTTGTAGTAGCTTTTCTATAAGAGCAATTTGGGGATTATAAAAATTTCCAAAGATAAACATTCCTATTATATATTATGAAAAATATTTTAATTATAGTCTCATGGGAACAAGTGGAAGTCAGCTGACATCGAGTCTATCAAGAGAAAATATAGAGCCTATCCAGCCTACCATCTATATAAGAGAAGGATTTTAATGCAGGGAAGTAGATCATAGAAGAGCTGAGAGATTGAACAGAAGATGCTGAGGGACAGGGCCACATGTAAATATCACTTCCAAGTTGAGAAAAAGCGATGGTATGGAAACCTACTGATAAATTCAATTCATGGCAAGAGGAACTGTTAGGCCTCCTCGTCAGTAGCTTGCTTCATAGCAGAGGAATTGGTGCCTGCTGTGCTGCCCTGCTTATCATTCCTTAATCAGGTAGTGATTCTCACTGCAGTTACCATTCCATATGTCATCTCCTCATTGGAGCAAATTAACGCAGTGACTAAGGCAGATCCAAGTACCGAATGATGCCTATGGCAAATTCTAATGGAACTGCAATTATAGCTTTTGGATCTTAAAGAAAAATCTTATTCCCGCTAGCAAGTTACTATTCTTTATAGGAAATATATCTAGGTGAATCAGTCATCTCACAACACAGGCAGATGTTTATGACTTACATTCTGTGATCAGAGAGCCAGGATACAGAATAAAGTAGGGGCGCAGGTGACCCTGCTTGGAAGCATTCCTTCTGGTCCCAGAAGAACAAGTAAGTGGCATGAGTGGCATGAGCAGTTTGATTCTGCACCACCCATCCTGCTACACTGCTACTCCATTCTCATCTGCAGCATTTCTGGAAAAAAAAAAAAAAACCCAACTATTGCATACAAGGAAGGCTTTGCAGAGTAAGAAATTCCACCAGCTACAAGCACACTTTTACTTTAGGGTTCCTCTGGCATCGCTCTGAAGGACAACAGAGAAGGAGACTTCAGTTAAACAGCCCGTGGAGCAATATATCTCATCATAACTTTACTAGGATGAAAATGAGGCCTAAAGATAGATTCAGCACATGCTGGGCAAGGATATTGAAGAAGACTGATTGGAGGAGGCAGCAAAGGATGTAAGCATTAGAACACTCAGCGTGGATCCAGAGTGTGAGACAGTCCCAGCCTACTGACCAAGCATGGAAAGAAAGCTGAGCTGCACTAATTCCATTCATGCCCATGCGCTTGATTGAGAGCTTCTTTTGTAGTGGTTCTTTCTGTTGCACATTCTAACGGACCAAGAAAAAGGCAGCCGTGTGTAGCCTCCATCCCATAAGCTTTCTTTCATCAAAACAGACAACAAACAACATAGTTGAATCCTCAATCTGACAGCCTTCAAAGCCTGCCCACATCTGTCATATGGCCTCTCAAGACAGCTTTCTGGTGGATTTTATTTAATTGCTACCATTATGGAAGGTAGTAACATTCCCTTTTCCTACTTCTTGGTCATGTCTCTGCCAGAATCACCAGCTGAACATGTCTGAGCTCTTCATATAGCACCTTGTTATCACACCCAATTGTCTGTGAAAGGCGTTCCTTGGTCAACAAAGAGTGAAGTTAGTTCAAATATATTTCACTGTTTTATCTTTCCTGTAAATGAAGCAGTAAGGCTTATAAATGATAGAATGGTCTTTAAAAGACTCAGCTTCAATATAACATCTGTAATTTGATACATATTTGTATCTAATAGTATTATTTGCAAAATATTCATTAAATTCTAAACTAGGGCCGGGCGTGGTGGCGCATACCTGTAATCCCAGCACTTGGGAGGCTGAGGCAAGAGGATGACTGCGAGTTCGAGACCAACCTGGGCTACAAAAGTGAGTTCAAGGCCAGCCTGAGCTGCATAGTTAGACCTTGTCTCAAAAAGACAGAAAAAAAAAAAAATTTCTAAACCAGGGTGCAAAATAAAGTACTTTACCCACATAGCCAGAGGATACAGACCTAGGCACCAAGCAAGATTGAAGGACTGATGTGTTTAACAATTACAAATAATGAGACTAGTGAGATAGCTCAGCAGTTTAAAGTGCCTGCTAGGCAAGCTTAGGCAACCGCAGGGACCACGGTTTGATCCCTGGAACCACATGCCACACTGAGAGCTGGCCATAACATAAAAAAAAAAAAAAAAATTACAAGTAATTACCTACTCTAGAACTATCCTGCATCTTTCAGTGCTGCTCATAAGTATACAAGGGAAGAATGCTTTTATCATGGAATACAGTGTAGCTTCTTCTGAACTGTTTATTTCGGCTGTCTAGGGTGTGGACAAAGGACATAAAGGAGATTTGTATTCCCAGGGGTGACTGATTCATAGTAAAACCTTTTCTTTTTTTCCAGTTCATTCATTGGGCATGGTTAATAAAGGACCTGTTATGTTTTTTTTTTATAGAAAAGACCACTAAGATGAAACACCTGAAGAATCAAGCAAGGTTCAGGTCACTTTGTGAGGAAATGGCTAAAGGTCTGGTACAAGAAGAGACTGCATAATGGATAATACAGGAGGGAAGAAATATATACTAGCTCTGACTTAAGTATAAATGACAGAAAAAACATCCTTGGTGCTATACCATAGCTCAGAACAAAATGTCATCTGCCTGCATAATGCATACAGAGTATGTTTTGGCAGCACGGTATACGTTTTGGGCCTTGAGTTGAAGCAGATTTGGAGTAGAAATGTCTCGTGTCTAGAGCAACACTCCTCAAGGGGTAGTAGGTTTTGCAGGGTGGCAGTAGCCCATGAACTGTTTATGACTGGTTCATGATGAAGACGCATAGAAATAAAGCACCTTTAAAATTGCTCTGTCAAATTGGCATTAAAATTCCTATGCTTGTATAAATAATAAAAAATGGAGGCTTGCATCTTTATGTTCTTTTTAATCTCATTTTTAGCAGTTCATTTTATTGCATTTCCCAATGAATTTGTCCATGACATATTAGAAACAAAACTTTACTGCTCTTTTACTACAGACAGTTTGAGAAGCAATTATTTTGGTGCGCAGTAGCTTTGTGAAATATGTTATCAAATCTGGGTACAGCAGTTTTGTGTAACTTTGGCCAGTTGTCATTGTGAAGGAAGTCAGAAAATTTGCCATCTTTCATAGAATATTTGGGTAGTGGGGGGATCTTTTGTGTGTATGCTGGATAGCAAAAATAGACACACAGGTTTTATATGTAGCCATAAAGCTTATATGTCTACTGCCTTTTCTCCTCTTGCTATCAATGGGATACTATCAGACAGGAAAAAAGGCCATCACTAGATGTCATAGACATGGATGCCTGTCTTTGTTGCTTTATGTTGCCAAGGCACAGTGACCAACATGCAAAGCTGTAAGGAGAGAGAAGGTTTGTTTTGGCTCTCAGTGTGCAGGGCTTTCCATTTGTAGTCTCTGTTGGCTCCAAGGCTGGGCAGCATGGTAGCACAGCATGGCAGAGAAGAGAAATCTTATGGCATGGTAGTGGGAAGCAGACAGAGATAGGACAGGGAGAGACTGACTTCATCAGGCCACACCTCCAGTGACACAGCTTCAACCAGGCCTTACCTTTCAATGTAATATTTAGCTACAACTACCCAGTGGATTTTATTACACACTCATGATCCAGTCGCTTCTTCAAAATTACCACTTCTGAGTGTACTACCAAGTCTGATCTCCCTAAGGAACCTGGGAAGTAGAGCAGAGAAAATCTACTTAGGTGAACATTGATTGGAACTGAAAATGACAGAACCCAGGAATATCCAGGGTTCCTATTATTGACTTCCCTAATATTATCTAGGCACCTGGTCTTTATTTTCTTGGTTATTTTTCTTTCAGTTCTGGAGTTCTCCAGAATTCTTCTAATAAGCATCTTTCTTAAGTCCTAAACCTGTTTGTTGCTGATAACTAATCTCACAAAGGATCTTGTAGTTTTAAAAGCACTTGATAAAAACCACCTGATTACTTTTCAAAAGCATATGCTGTCACGAATGATATGTGCATCTACTTCCAAGTACCTTTGCCAGAACTGACTATTAAATGTATATGCATGTATAATTTCAAGAATGTGAAGATAAAGACAGAAAGGCATAGGCAGGTTGAATATACCTAATCCAAAAATCTAAAATTCTTCAGAATCTGAATTTTTTAATGCTGAAAGTGAAAAATGGCACATCATGAAACATATACACAAAATTATGAAATATATTGTATAAAATTACTTTTTGGGTTTGTGTATAAGGTATTTATGAAACATAAGTGAGTTTCATATTTAGACATGGATCCTTCCCAAAACAATTCATTATGTATATGTTAATATTCCAAAGATCTGAAAAAAAGTCCTAATTTCAAAACAGTTCATATATCAAGCATTTTGAAAAAGGGCTATTCAATATCACATCCATAGATGTGATATCTAGATTTATATCTAGATCTATGTCTATATCTATGTATCTTTGACATTCTTCCAAGGCAGAAACAAGAATTTATTTAAATCATCTTTGTATCTTTGCATATCACTGGACTGAACTTTTGAGGGGATAAAGTGTCAGTACACTTTTATGGGTAGGTTATAGAAGCGAAAATAAAAATGAGCTAAAAAAAAAAAAGGATTTTGTTAACATATATAAAATGGAATGATGCCATAGCCAGGGAGAGAACTGAGTTAAATAGTATAGAAACCAAGCCACAAGGACATGTGTAGATTTTCTTCGGGGCCCTTACCTGCTTTTTGTCAGGCAATCACTAGGGCCTTTTGTTCATTCCTCATCACTAACGATTTATTTCCACCAAGAAGCTGGCATCATGCAGTAGGAATCCTTGCTGCTACAGCATGAGACCTTGGTTAAAGCTCAGCAGCAATCCCGCCTTTCTTAGATCGCTTTCATCCTCCCAACCACAGCCCTGGGGATGAGTTACTGTGAATATCTATGCTGCTTCCAACTTATTCTAGTTGAAAATGTGGGGCAGGGCATTGTGCTTAACAGTCATCAGCAGCAGCCTCTTCTCATGCCCGAGAATAAAGTACAATGGGGAAGTAAGACTGAGGCCAGGTGGAAAGTTGCTGGTCAGGAAGGATTGTCCCTTCTACCCTGAGCAGGAGCTCTAGAGTTTTAAGCGGGTGGGTTACATATATGTAATAGTATGTCAGAAGAGAAACAGTATAATTTACCATCTAAACTGTGACACTTTGGAAAATAAGAAAAGGCTACCAGTGGGAGGGGGAGGGAGAGGAGAAATAAAAATGATGAAGGTGTACTACATATCTGTTTTAATTTTCCAAGATGAATGCAATTATTACATGTCACAAATATTTTAACAATCAAGAAACCAAGAAATAATAGGCTAAATGTTTACTCCATCATATGAAAGCTGAGCAAGCAGAAGTAGAGGAGCCAGTTTGAATTGTTGCACTCATTTCTTTCAGCATATGATGTAGGCCGAATAGCACTTATAGCCATGAAGCTCTGTATGCTTTTATGGTCACTATCAACCATTTCCCAAGAGAAAGTAACTTCTTGGAACCAAGGTTACAACTCACAAGGCTCGAGATTCACAAAAGGAGTAAATCCTCAGTGGAAGGAAGGAACTATATGTTCTTTGAGAGTTCTCAAGGAAGGAGCCTTGGGGTGAGGGATCGCCATTTCACGTGAGCACTTCACATGAAGAATGGTTAGTGGAAGGCCCCAAAGTTGTAATCTTAGTGCAATTTATACTCCAGATTCTTTTGCCAATTGGGCCCATGGACAACTCACTAAGCACTCAAAACTAGTGTCTTTGCCTATAACATGGAAATTGCAATAATGCACACGATCCTGTTTAGAATTACAAAATATTAACGCATAGCACATGGTATATTTGTAGTTCAGGTATTGCCATGTATTTCTGCATGCACAGAACTCTGAAAGATTAGCTGCTGAGAGCATCAAAAGAGGCAATGCAATGCAGTGGAAAAGGTAGAACTAAATTCTTTTTATTTATTTATTTATTTCTTGTTTCAGAACCTTTGTTTGTTTATTCACTCATTTTTATGGCCGGCTCAGCCTGCCCCGAGGGCAGGGCTGGCGCAGCATGTGGTGCCGGGGATCGAACCATGGTCCCTGAAGCCGCCCAAGCTTCCCCAAGCAGGGGCATTAGACCACTGAGCCATTCCGCCAGGCTCCCTAAATTCTTTTTAAAAAGCTGATAAAACCTCTCAGTAGACGTTACTCATACTGGTTTTTCTACCCATCTTTATATACTTAATCTGTTCTTCTGATCTGTTAATTCCTGCCAAAGGCTGACCACAAGTTTAAAAAAAAAAGAAAAAGAAAAAGAAAGAAATTCACTTTGGGCCCAGGGAAGAGTGGCTGAATATCTCCTGTGTGGTTTAATAATGTCTTTGGTTTGTTTGTTTTATTACTAAAAGCTCTAAAAAGTACTTTTAGGGTTAGCTAATCCTGTAAATTCTTATGTATCTGTATACTTGTATTATATATGTTTTTCTCGTAAACAGTGATTGATACTGGTTAGTAGGAAGGAAAGTGTGATTTACAGAATTTTAACCTTTTTCCTGTAGGTGAATATTTGCACCGACCTCACACATAACCACTAAAGCCTGGGCAGCCCATGTTTCTACCTGCTGGTGATAGGTGAGCAAAGTGTTGCAAATATTTACTTCTATTCATCAGATTGTTTCATGTCTATGTTGATTGTTTTCTTTGCTCTGCACCAATATCTTAGTTTGGTGTAATGCTTGTGTGTTTTGATTTTATTGTCTGTGCTTTTATAGAGTTAGCCAAAAACCATTTGTCTGTACTGATTTCCTATAGTATTTCCCATATGTTTTCTTTTCCTTTCCTTTTCATACCAGGAATTGAACTCAGGACTTTGTGTTTACCAGGCAGGCTCTGTGTTACTGAGCTATATCACCAGCCCAAGTTAAGTTCTTATATATAGGTCTTTGATTCACTGTGGATTGAGTTTTATATATGGCGAAAGACAAGAATATAGTTTCATCTTTCTAAATTTGGATTTATAATTTTCCTAGCATCATTTGTTGAAGAGATTTTTTTTTCTCCTGTGTATACTTTTTCATTTTTGTCAAAGATCAGTTAGATGTAGATGCATGTATTTACTGTGTTATCATACTGTTCTGTTTATTTAAATGTCAGTTTTTAGGCCACTGTATTGCTATATGTCCTATACAGGTTTTGTACAATGCTATTGGGAGGTGACGGAAATTTTAAAATAGAACTAGTAAAAATTCTTTAGATCTTTAGTTATCTAAAGAAATTTACACTCCAGTCTCTGTCTCTGTCTCTGTCTCTGTCTCTCTTTTTCCTGGCTCTGAGGTATACAGTTGTGCTCTATTATGTGTTCATGCCATCATATGCTGTTGGAGGCCAAAGCAATGATGTCAACTAATTATAGACTAGTTTTAGACCAAAACCCCTAAAAATGTCAACCAAAAGGACTTTTTTCTTCATATCTTGACTATCTCAGGTACTTCTGATGACTGAAAGTTAAATAACATGTTTTTGTATGTTGATTTCTGTCTTAGAACTTTACTGAACTCATTTATGAGTTTTCACATTTACTCTGGAGATTTTTAGGCTTGTCTACAAATCATGTTGTATGCAAATAAGGATAACTCACTGTCATACTCTTCTATTATTTACTGTGTTTCTTTGTGTGCCCAAGTTAAGTTCTAGTTAAGTTCTAGCTAAGACTTCCAGTAGTATGTAAAATAAAAATGGTGCAAGTGGATATCATTATCTTTTTCCAAATAACAGAGGAAACACGTCAGTCTCTGTCCATTCTACATGTTGTTGGCTTTGGGTTTGTCATACACAGCCTTTATTTTATTGAGACCAATTTCTGCTGTAACTAATTTTTTTTTAATTATGACAGAGTTTTAAATTTTCTTGAATGCTCACATGATCAATTGTGCAGAACTCACATTCTCTGCATATGAATGCTTATATTCAAATTGAAAGCTTTTATATTGTCTTTGTTATACTTAATTTTGTAAACTCAAGAAATCTATAGGATTTAAGTATAGATAATTATGAGATGTTAAATACATTCTTTCTACAAATGTCTAAGTCTTAACTATATGCTATAAAGTTGCTTTACTGCTTTATAGGTTTAATTTTAAATCAGCTTGAAAACATACTTGTGTATTTACATTTGTGTGTGTGTGCATAGTTTTAAAAAAACAAAACAGCTAGCCAACTGATCTTATTGTTTTGTGATAGAAATCCTCTATATTTTCAAAATGATACATCACTTTAAAGTATTTTCCTTTTAAGGTTGACACTAAAAGAAAATAGGAATTTTAAGGTTAACGCAGCTTTATTGTTAGAGAGCTCCTATAGAAAACATAAGGCACATTAAATTTAACTACAAAATTCTAATGGCTATAACTAATGTTTGTTGTAGCTTCAAAATTGTCTTCTTGCTACAGTTAACAAATATGTTCAGGTCTCTTTACTGCCTTAAAATGCAATATAACTTCTTTCTTCATTTGGTTGTGCTAAGATATAAGATGATGATGACTTTTTTTTTTTTTTTTGTATTTTAGGGAAGGGTCTCCAGGGTGTTCAGGGTCTCACTAGTAGATCAGACTTGTAATGATCCGCCAGTTTACAGCTTCCTCCAAGAGCTGGGATTACAGGCATGCACCACCATGCCCAGTCTCAACTGCCATCTCAATGTTCCCCAGGGGTAGGGCAGGCCTCTCAGGTCCTGGGGATCAAATCCCTGGCCCCTGAGCCTACTTGCTTTAATTTGCTGAGCTACTTGGCAGACCCACAATTATTTTTTTTTTTTCAGTGATTTGTTTATATAGATAAAAGTGGAGCCCAGGTCCTGTGTGGTACCTCTTTGTTAGCTATTTTTCCCACCAATTGTTTTCATTTCATTTCAGTTAGGCTATTTGGAGGACATATGCCCTCCCCATGCAAAACTGCTTAAATGTATCAATTTAATGACAGTGAAGCAGAAGGAGTCCAGAACAGAAGGGACTCAGCGATGTCACTGTAGAATCAGATTCCTTCCACGTTCCTGCTCTGTCATTCTTATCATGTGGACTCTTTAGACCTTACACACATTCTCTTATGCCTGGAAAGCGGCTGTTAGAACTGTGGGCATGAAATCATCACATAGAAAGTAGACAAGGGGGTTCCCACCCTGCTCTTGCATCTATCTTATTTATAAGGAAACAGGTTTCCCCGGAGCCCCCCTCAATAGACTTCCTTGCATCTCATTATCCAAAACAATGTCCAAATAGCGCCCCCCCCACCCGGTTGATTTCACTAGTTTATTTTGGAAACAAAGGGGGACAAAAGCTAGTTACACTTTCCTCTATCCCTTGGAACAGGAGAGGAAGTGGGACTTATAAACATTGTGACTTAAGTCCAGCATCAAGGGTCATGGAAACACAGTTACTCAGCTACTTTCAAGTGGTTTCTAAGTGATTTCTAAGTGGCTTCCACCTCTGACCCCAGGCCCAGTGCAAAGACAGTAACTTCTCAATGGTCACTTCTTTAAACTGCCTCTCCCACATAGAAAGGACTCTTCCACTCCAGCCCTGATCTATTTTTTTTTTTTTTTTTTTTTTTTTATTTATGTTTTCCAAACCCTTCTTCAATCCTCCATTTAGTAAAAGATGGTCGTCTACTGCACAGGTCTGGGAAGAGAAGGAGTTCTACCAGGAAGAAAAGTAGGGAAATGCTCCTGCTGTTGGCCACATTGTTCTCTCCCACTGTACACATTTTACACCATTAAGCTTGCTTTTGAATAGTTCCCTGCTGCGTTCTTAGCTGATCCCTGCAGGGTGACTCCGTAATTCAGCTGTTGTAATCTCATAGATATGATATGATTCTTCTGAAACAGTATTATTTCATCATTAGCATTATACTTGCTTAGCATGGTTTACAGGAATAATAGTGAGCTATCCTTGTGTATCTTTCCCACATTTTCTGTTCCATGTGGCCTGATTGGTTTAATTGTCACATAGGATTTACGTTCTCTTGCTGCTGTGCCTTCGTTCTGTTGTTTATCTGGAGTATTTAACCTATCCACCCTCTGCCATTGGCCTCTTTTCTGCCTTGGGGGCCAGTTTCTCCTTATCCTCTGAAATGCAAGCTTTTAGAGGCTTTGCCTCAGATCAGAAGCCTTCAGTGTTTTTTTTTTTTTTTTTTTTTCTCTGCCTATCAACGGCACCGGTGGGAACCCTCATTGCTGCTTGTATGGCAGCATTACGATTTATTTGCTTACATAATCTACCTATCATTTGGTACTAGACTGAGTGTTTTGGGATTAAAAGCCATTTGACTCATTCTTGTGCAGCTTCTGATCTATGCGTGATGATCAAATTGCATATTTCTAATGGCAGAAATGATATTCAGCTTGATGGATGACAGTGTGAGTATCACTGAAAGAAAAAAATTCAGTCCTGTTTCCTAAGAGGTTAAGATGAATTGGGAGTGTTTCATTTGCTCTTGCTTCTCAGAACTTTAATACTTTCTGAATCTAACTTAAGAATGGTTTGTGAGGAAGACAGAGAGCTGGAGCAATGGAAGCTCATAAACAAAAGTTCTTGACAGAACTCACCCTGAGCTGTCCAAAAACCTGACTGGTATGAGGCAAACATGATAACCCGTTTGCTTTGGAAAGGACTCAGGGAGCTGGGCAAGCATTTTTTTCTTTCTTATGTACCAGATTTTTAGAGGACAGAGAGCCACTAATTTGTGTGTACATAGGCACAAGAACTGTGCAAAAAGTAGCCCGTTATAAACCATTACTCCATAAAGTGTGCAGCTGGAGTGGAGCTCTGTCAGGATTTTTTTTTCTTAATTTTTTTCACTGTAAATCCTTGATTTTGATATTCAGTTATGGGTCACCTTGCCTAAAATCTTGAACTGTAGATATAAGGGGCTCTTTATTTCTGGATGTAGAAAGATGATACAGGGATTGAACTGAAATGATTAATATCATCATGGAGGATGAGGAATACTAGATATATCACTAACAATTCAGCAGACAATCCTAACCAGCATAGAGTACAATTATGATATCAAAATTAGATAATAAATCTCAAGCAACATGGAATCTTCCTATCTCAGTGTAGTACATATTCTTTTGCCTCTAGGTACTGCTGATCCTTCTCTGCATTATAGAAATCTGGCTCATGTTATCATGGTGAGAATTTTTTGGTGTGTGTGTGTGTGTGTGTGTGTGTGTGTGTGTGTGTTATTTTTTATTTAGGTTCATCTCCTAAGCTGCATGAGCCATCACAGAGCCAAGGGAATAACATGAATAATAAGTCCCTGCAGCTATACCCTCCACCCTCAAGTGCCGGAGGTTGTCTCCTTAACAAAACAACCATCAAGATGATCTTGGAAATATCAAATATGAGAACAGCCGGGTCAGGTGATGTTATAGCATCTTCTGATTCTAGGACTAAGACCATTTCTAGGAGTTGGTGAGGCTGGAATTCAAAGGACACATGGTTCTTTAGTTCTTGAAGGCTGTGACTTACTGTTCTAGTCACTTCATTTGTATTTTTGGTATTAAGACCCTGCTCCATATTCCTTATGCATTTACCCCTCACTGTGGAAAGAAACTTGTTGCCTGGTTCTACACCAGGGAAGTAAGCGCTCTGTAACTGTATCCACCTGTGAGACAAACCTCCACTCAAATATCACCAAATGCAGCTCTCCCTCATGCAGCAACCAAGCCCAGGAAAGTGCTGCTATATTCCACACTAGGAGTTCTTGGATTTCTGCTCCTTGCTGACCCTGTCAGCCATAATGCTGAAGAAGGGCCCAGGAATCAGACTGTGAAGATAAATGGCCAAAGAATGTACCCAGTCAGCCAGGACCACATCTTTCTTTTTCTTTCCCATGACAGCAAGAACATCTTGGGCCACTTCTATAGGACTCCAATCTTGGGCTGTGTTCCTGGCCTTATCTCCATACCTGGACTCATCAGCTGTAATAGCACTTACAGAGAGGTGGGCACAGATGTAGCCAAGGCTGATGATAATCACCTTGGTACCATCCTGTTTCACTTCAGCAAGCAGACACTCAAAGAATGTCCAGGTGGCATGGTTGGGGGTTACATAGGCTGAACAGAAAGGGATGCTAATTTTGCCCTGGAGGCTGCTAATGGTGACTATATGTCTTCACTTCCTCTTGATCATGGACAGCAAGAGTGTTATTGTTAAAGCTACAGAACCAAAGTAGTTTGTCTCCATATCCTTCTTGTCCATGTCTACTGCATTGTGTATGATGGCTTCATGGTAGCTAATGCCAGCTTAATTGGAGAGGATGTCCACGTAGCCAAATCATTGCAGGATCTCTGCTCCTGCAGCAGTGATGGCCCCAGAGTCTGTGAGGTGGAAGGTTACTGTATAGGGCTCGTGTGTCTGCTTCTGTGGCAAACAAGAGACCTTGAACTCTCAGGCAAGTTCCTCAAGGGCCTCCATACTCTGGCCGCACAAGGCCAGTTTAGCACTGCAGCATAGAAGACATCGGTGCATTTTCTCCTCAGGCCTGAGGTGGTGTCTGTGACTATACCTCAGCATTCCTCAGGTAGGCCATTGCAGTAGCTGGAAGTTGGCCCAGGCATCCAACCAGCATGAACAGGATGGTTGTAGAGGTGATGAAGGCCATGGCCCTCCTCTTCAGCAAATTCTTCCTTCTAAAAACTCCTATCTCCTTCCCTACTTCTAGCACACGTTGCCAGGCTAAGGCGTCACTACTTCCTTTGCTCCTGCCATCATCACTTTCCCAGTCCGTGCTGTAGGGACTAGAAGATGTCTGTGTAGACCTGGAAAAACAGAAGAGAGACACGTGCCCTTGGGCCCAGTGACCTTTCACAAATACTGCCTGGCCCACATTACTACTCAAGTTTCTACTGAAACCAAGAGAGGCCTCTGGGCTCCCCAGTCAGCACACATCAGAGCCAGGGTGCTGGTGTCTTACCTAAACCAAGGTGGGATTTCCTTTAAAGCCTGGAGTCTGGAAGCTGTCTGGGGACCTGGTGTGCCCCTTCTGGGCTTTTTCAGTCTTCTTGCACCTTCCATCCCTTCACCCCGGCAAGGCTTTAAGTTGGGATACATCTTCCACCCTAGGACAAGGCCAGACCTTATACCTCTCACTTCTGGAGGTTCTTTTTTTTCCCCCAAATCATACCTGGATCCGTGGTGAGAATTTATTCTATTATTTAAAACTTTTCATTGCTTGAGTTGAAATCCTTACATGTGACATAAACTGGGCCAGTTGTTGATTGTTTTTTAAATTAAGTATCTAAATTATATTGTAAATTTTATAAACTTAAAACATAGATGTTCATCTCTGTTCTAAGGTTCTGAGAAGGAAGAAGCCAAAGTCTTATTCTGAGTATGGGGCTATTCTTTATTTTTCTATGTTGTCTTTCATGCTATCTAAATCCATAATGTAGTATTACATAGTTTCAGTTTTTGCTTTTTGAAAGTGTGCAGAAATGTTTACATTGAAATTATCATAGAAGAGTGTAACTCCTTCTGGACTTTTCTAATTTTCTTTTAATCTTTCTCTGTTAACTCTTTCATAAAAAATCCTAATAGTGGACTTCTCCCTTTCCTGTCTGACTTTCATTGAACCATTCCAAAGCATTGTTGCAGGGTCACCACGTTTGTTCTTGTCCTCCGATTTAATTAATTAAATACATTTTGCTAAAATATTTATAGATGATAACAGACTGAACTGACACAAGCAAGAGAAACAGCACCCGGGGTTCCTATAGACATGTGGGGTGCCTTGGGCATTGTTAACATGTTGGGTAGAAGAATAGGTGCCTTTCTGTTTCTTTCCTTCTTTTTTTCTTTCTTCTTTCTTTAAAAAAATCTATTGGTTGATTTAATTTTATATGTATTTGGTATAGGGTCTTGCTATGCACCTTGGACTTGTAGTGATCCTCCTGTCTCAGCATTCCCAACACTAGGATTACAGGCATGCACTACCATGCCTGGTTTTGGTGGCTGGCATGGTGTGGGGGTAGGCATGGCATGTGATACCAGAGATTGAACCTGGGTTCTCGCTCTTGTCAGGTAGGCTGAGCTATCTCTGCAGACCTACGAGCTTATTTGCTAAAGTAGAAAATGGTCTTATGTCTGTACATGTTCACCACATACTTTTCCTGAAAGAGTCTTATTTAGTTACTCACTATTTTTATGTGCTTGACAAAGAGCCCACTGTCTAGTTTGTTAACCTTGGCAATTTTGTTTCCTGCTAATTTTTCTTTTCATTTTTCTTCCTCTGGTTGTCAGACATTCTTGCTAAAATCAATAAGGACAAAACCAAAAGTCATTCTATCTGGATATGTCCCTTTTTATGTAGAGCACTACTAAGGAGGGTTGTGCGGTTGACCTTTTTGTAAAAAGCAGCATTTAATGATGGTGTCTGAGTTGGAAAATGGTCGTTGGAGGCCTGGCTAGTGCCATAGAGCTTCCTATGCAGTGTGGTTTCCTGTAAGAGAGCTTTATCTTGGGCTCTACTTCTAGGGGTCTGGCCCCAGCTGATATGGGAATCTGTGGGCGAGGGATGAATGTGATCTCATTAACTGTAAGATACCTGTGAGGAAGTGTAGGCAGCAAGATAAGGCTGAGAAAGAATCAAAATGAGGATGTGGCTTGAGTTCAGGAGGGCTGTGTACTGCAGAAGCTCATTCCTTCTTGGGCGTTGTAGTTCATGGGGGGCCGCACACCATTTCGCCTCTCAAAGGCACCACGGTAGTAGGCAGTAGTGAAGGAGTAGAACTCCTAGAACTGTAGCACCTGCCATTCTGGCCCATGGCTCTGGAGAAGGCTGCAGGTATGTGAATAGCAGCTTAGAAGCGAATGAATAAAAACCTTAAAGGACCAAAGTAATTGCAAGGCACCCACGCAGGTGATTAACTGTCTGCTAATGAGGAAAGTATAAAAATATAGATAAGTGACATTTTAAAAAACAGTTACTTTTATTGGACCCAGTTTATGAACCACCTTAGATTTTCTTGGCTGTTAGTTGTCTCATGGGTCCTTAAGTGGTTGGAAGAAAGAGAGAAACAGAGAGGGAGAATAAGAAAGAGGGGGAGAGAGAGGGAGGGAGGGAGAGAGGGAGAGAGGGAGGGAGAGATAGATAGAGAGCATGAGCTTAGGTCCCAGTGTCATTGCAATACTTCTGAACGTCATCAGTGACCCTGGATCCCCTGGAGAGGCCAGTTTCAACATGTCTTCTATTATAATTTCCCAAGCAAACTCACAGAGACTGGCATCTCTTGCTTTTTATTTACAGACTCAAAAATGCCACACAGCGGAGAACAGCCCCTAGCTTCAGTGGTGGCTATGCTGAGGGCCCGGTGTACAATGGCACTGGAGTCACTTTGACTCTGGGAAGACTGACTAGTGGGGGAAAGCTAAAGACAAATTCCTTGTCATCTCTTTTCATGGTGGTTTGTTTCCAGGTACTGTGGTTCTTAGAGCTTGTACCCAGCAAGTGGCTATTTTATGTTCTGCATTTGTGGCCCACAAGGCAGTCACAGTCTTATATTTTCTTTCTATTCTTCCTCATTTAACTTCTCCATTTTTTATTATTTTACTGTTACTGACCATGCAGTTGTGACTCCTCAAAAGTTCATCCCTACATACTCTTAGCCTGGATTCCATAAGAAAACAAAAGAGACGCTAAATGAAATGGAGTCAAGACAAAGGCAGTACCTTCTAGAATTAAATGTTTCTAGCCAGCATTTGAACCCCTCAGCGGTGGAGTTGCACTGTGAACCATCAGAGAAGAAATATTTTGAGTGGAGAGAAGTAGGTAATCCTAATATTGTTGTGTTGTTCTTCTGCTGTCTAAACAAAGTCAATGCTATTAAAATCTAAGTGGATCATAAGGAGAAATCCCCAGGATGCTACAGAGTTTTCCTTCTGTTCTCATTTCTTTCACAAATTGGCTCAGTGCCATGAACACTATGGAGAAGCAGCGAATTTAAAAACAATGCAAAGAAGACTGCTGCGTGGTGGGGGAGCTGCTTTTCCTCAAAGGAATTCAAAATGTTGATGATGATGCGAGTATTGTGAGACATTCTCTGCAGAAAAGAGCACTGACTTCCTTTGCAGCTTGGCCAGATGGAGACCAGAAGTTCTGAGGCCCGCACCAGGCTTGAGGGTTACTAACGTGTGCGCCTGAAAGTCTGACTCAACGCAAGTGACGTGTGTCATCATGCTCACAATTAGTACTGATGGCTCCTGTCAACTTGTCTGTAGCTATTAAGTTGGGTGCAAGGATAACTGGTTCTTATTTGATGCTTGTAGAAATGGCCTCAATTTTCTTTTCTGTCTGATTACTTTTAGCATCTGGATTTCTTCTTGTTGTGCTCATTACAGGAACTGGCTGGTTTTGCCTTTCTCCCTCACATCTGGAATCTAGCCAAAATGTACCAGAACAGGATGCCTCTAACATTTGAACCCTTTTGTAAGCTTGCTGATTGCGACTCAGATAACGTCAGTTTAATCCAAGGTGGAAGCTTTCTGGTGCTTTGGGGGAGGGGATATAAATATCTAAAAATAAATCTGAGGCATAAAAATAGGGCCAAATACTCATTAACTGCCTCACTTAGCTGAATGTTGGAATGATTTCAACAGCGCTAAATCAAGCCTTTGTGTAGAAGAGGTTGAGTATATATATTTTTATTCATAGCACTTTATCTTAGATGATAAGTGTGTTACTGTCATTTGTCATTTTATTCCAAATTCATGAATTAAATAGTTTTGAGGACTCAGTTTTTCAGCTTGGGCTGACCGTTGAATTGAAGTGCATGTATACATGAATCTTTGGGGATGAATGTCATGGGATGCTGTGAGAGAGACTGAAATAGCAGGCAGGATCAGGAACCAGAATATGTGAAGCTTGATAGGGCTTGGGAAGAAGTTTGTATCTTGCTGAGTGGGGTGGGAAGCTACTGTGGGAATTTAATTAGGATAATAGAGTGACTTTTATGTTTTAAAAATATAGCTCTTGACAATGGTGTTGATGGTGGATTATCAGGAGGCAAGAATGGAGAACTGTCCTCAGCCTGATATCTATTTTTATATACTCATGTATGAGATTACAGTAGCCTTAGGGTATCACGGTAACTGTGAGGTTGAAGATAAGCAGTTAAGTAAAAATAAATTAATAGGTTAGATTTGGGACATATAGGAATGGAAAAATCAAGGGTCAATTTTCTAGCCTGAACTGGAAAAATTTGGCCCCCTTTATTTGGATGCAGATGGCAAAAAGACCATGGGATTTTCTGTCCTCTTGCTTTGTTTTAGGAGTGGCACAGCATGACAGAAAGACAATGAAGCAGGAATTGAGGCTCTTGTTGACTTCATGGTGTACATAGGGAAGCACAAGCAAATGAGCAGGAGAGCATATGACCTCAAATATGACGTCAAGGATTTTGAGACTCCTTGGTTTATGCATAGGGCATGGGGGAACTCATCCAGAGACAAAGTAGAAAGAAAATAGTGGGACTGGGCTCTTCCTATATTGTAAATAGGGCAGGCAGAGATAAATAAAACAGGGAAAGCAAGAACACATGGAAATAGAAAATTTGGGGAATGAGGGCTCAGAAACCAAGAGCAGAATTTTATAAGAGCAAGTCAGCAGCCCAGTGTGTTGAGCAACACTGGGAGGGCAAGATGACAAATGATATCAGTGTTTCTAGCAATGTGGAGACTCTTGGTGACAGTGACAGTGGAATATTTTGATATGTCCTGCAAACAAGAATCTTAAATGGATTGAGGGAAGGTTATAAAGAGGGAAGTGGGAATTATCACTTTTAGACTAATGGACCTTGAGAACAGGTAGCTATAAAGTCAAGAGTCAATGGAGAATTTGAGTGCTTTTTCTCATTTTCTTAAGATGTGTAATATCAGAGTATTCATGATTATGGAATTGGTCTAGTAGAGAGAGGTGATTATAACATCAGAGAGGATACAATGGGAGAGATATGTTTCTTGAGTTCAAAAATGTTTGGGATCTTCTCAGGCCCCTTCTGTCCCTCTCAGATGAACTTTCTTTCTCTCAATAAACTCCCCTTACCCTCATAAAAATGTGTGGGTTGCAGATCTCAGTGCAGGGCTCAGCCTGGGATAGGAGCGGAACTAGAGACATGAAGAGTGGACACCACCCTGAGTAGGCTTGATGGACGGTGGTAGGAGTAGGAAGCAGCGTTCATAACGTTGTTACTCAAAACTAATGAAGCAAGACTATCAGTGGAAAGGGAAATTGAAGAAGGGAAATACTGAACTTTCAAGAGAAGCCAGGATTCCCTGGAGGCCTTCTGAAGATGAGGAATGTATCCCCATATAAAAGCAGGCAGCACCAAGGAGCGTCCCAAAGTTGCATTCTGCAAGGGAGATTTCAGTTCGAAATTTTAGCTTCGAAAGAGGCTAAGATTAAATTTTATTTTTTATATGTCCCATAAAAATCAAAAGCATTATTATTATTATTATTATTATTTTTTAGGATCAAACCTTGGTCCCTGTGTTTTTGGCAATAATGCTAAAAAAAGCATTATTGAATATTTATATATTTTCACAGTAGAAAAAATGTGTTTAGGGCTAGGGAGATATCTTGGAGTTCTAAGCACCCACCTGGCAAATGCAAGGGCCCAGGTTTGATCCACAGTACCACATGCCATGCAAGCCCCTGAACCCCAGGCCCAGAACCCCCCCCCCCACTGTGGTGACACATGCCTATAATCCCAGAGCTGAGGAGGCTGAGACAGGAGGATTACTATAAGTTTGAACTGCATAGCAAGATCCTGTGCCAAATACACGAAAAAAGATTAAAAAAAGAAAGAAAAATGAGTTTACCAATTAATTGTAATCTTCTCTTTTAGAGTTAATCATTGTGATACATATTCTTTCATGTATTATACATGAAAGTGCATTTACAGTAAGAAATATTAAATTATGTAAAATTATTTTGATAACATGATACTTTACAATGATTGCACTTTGGGCAATCAGAACACTCAGGAGGCCGAGGCAAGAGTATCACTGCAAGTCAGACTGCCCTAGCGTACAAAGGGAGCTCAAGGCCCGCCTGAAGTGCATAGTGAGGCCCTGCCTCAACAAGATAAAAAATTATTTTATTAAATACTTTAAGTATTGCTATAAAATGGATAGAAACTAGTAAAGTGATGTTTTCCCTACTTATATATTTAATTTGTTTGGATGATTTCTGATATTTATATAGACATATCTATAAGAAAAATATATTGTCTTGTTGCAAGATCATCTCTTCAGGTTGTACATTTAATTATTTTCTTTTGGTATTTAAAGTGTTAAAATAAAATGACAGATTATTAACCTTTCAGGTTTTATTTTGGTGTAGTCTAATCTTACCTTTTAGGGTATTTTAAACATTCTGCAACCTCACACCTCACACTGAATTTAGAACATATTTTTTCAGTACTGGTACTGCCAAGTGATTTCTCTAAAATATTCTTTTGGGGATTTTTCAAACAAATTATATGATATTCTTTCAAAAAGCTATTCCTTGAAGAGTAACAATTAGCTGTAATCCCAGCATCCAAAAAAAACTGTTATATTTTGCTTGTAACTACACAGTATTTTTTCTGTTTTGCAATGTTCATTCTCTCTCTCTCTCCCCCCTCTCTCACTGCCCCTTCCTCTTGTACACCTCCTTCCTCCCCTCTTGCTCTCCCTCTGTCTTACTCTCTTATTTTTGAAAAGCCTTTTGCAAATCATGACCTTAATGTTTTCACTGGTGCTGTGTATTTATGGGTACATTTCAAAGTTGCAGTTGTCCTTTATACTTTATGTGTGATTATAAATAAAACCATAGCTAACATCACTGGCACTTGAATTAATGTTCAGCACATTTCACTATAAAAGCAATGTGCGTCCATTGTAGAATGCTTTATAAACACCGAGAACGGATCCAGAGGCCCACTGGTGAGCAAATGTCAAGTCCATTCACTCAATAGCCATCGTGCGCCCCTGCCATGTGTCAGGCCCTGCTCTAGATGTGAGACCTGCTTTTCCAAGTTAACGTCCTAGAGCATATTTAGTGATAGGCCCTGATAGTGTTCGACATGGAAAAGGTGTGGGTTCCTTTGCAAATGGACTGTGCTATTTAAAATTGTGTTATAGTCTCCCATAATAAGTTAAGAACTGCCATACCACTGAATTTTTATAGTATCATGTTTAGTGGCTGCAGAATGCTTATTTGTGTGAATGTGCAATAGTTTAATCTCATGGACTCAGACACTGTAATTCTGTTTCAGCTCCTTTTTCATTTAAAATCATAACGTGCATTCTCTGCTTCTCTTTGACAGTATACTATGACCTTCATAAGACATGAAGGAACAAGCAGTGCTGTCTGGCCTCCTCATTCTCATCCAGTCTCTCTGTGCATTTAAAGGTAATTTCTTTTTTAAAACAAGAGCTAGTTATTTGTATCATTAGATAGTCACAAGAGCATAAAATACAAAGTAGCTTCAGATAGCATATTCACAATCTGAAATGATTGAGGATCTAGAAATTTTTGAGTGATAAGGTGATGGTACCAGTGGAAAATCCCACACCTGATCTCATCTGACAGATCAATCAAAATGCAAGAGCACTGAAAATATTGTACAAAAGTTACCTTCAGACTATTTGTATAAGGCACATATGAAACATGAATTATTTTATGCTTGGATTAGACTTGGGCTGCATGTATAAAATGCAAAATACTTCTGCCTCCAAAAATTTCAGATAAGAAATGTCTAGCTGTATTTCTCTGTAGCCAAAGCATTGTGAACCTTCCTAATCAATCGGTTCACGAGAAATAGGGAACAGGCTAGAAGTCTGCGCCAAGATTAGAAATTATATTTTTTCTGTTCCTTTTGATTAAGGGTCTTTATATTTTGTTATCTACTGTAAGAAATGAAATCACATGAAAGGCAAGTTTAATTTATTACATGGAAACTTTGTATCTAGTGCCTAGCAATATACTGTTAAGTCCTGTGATAGACATTTTTAATTATCCAAAGAAATATCTGAGGGGTATGGTGGACAGCTGGGGAGGCTGGGAATCAGTGCTTCCTTTCTCATCTTCTCATGCATTCCTCTCATTACAATACACATGCTCTTAGATCTCTGCAGAGAAACTAAATCTCTCTGAGGAAGAGAGAAGGTCCGTGGCATGGTTGAAAGAGCCTAAAGGAGCAGGCAGGGGTAAAAGCCTGTGTAGAAGAGTCACTTGAGTTCCTTATCCTTCCATCTTGGGTCCTTGGCCAAGGTCCAAAGGAGTTTATTCATATTTTTTTATAAAACACAAAAGCCTTCCCATCTAAATTTCTTAGAGACTAAAGGAAAACAAAATACCTACTTAAAGTGTTTTTTGAATTGGTCAAATAAACTAGATATTCTTTGCGATATAAAGTGACCAGGCATGTTTTCTTCTCAATAATCTTAATCATGTTGAATTCATTTGCTTTTTGAGATTAACTTCTGAAATTGACAGCAAAACAACAAAAATACTTAAATCAGGAGGATTGTAATTCCACATTTATGCTTCAGATTTTTTTTTTTATCTCTTGTCTTGACTGACTTATAGAGTATCTAATGAGTGGCCCTAAAGTCATTTCTTCTTTTGGGCTTCTCCTGTCCATGTACTCCCCTGCTTGAGACTAGCATCTAGATATTTGTACCAGATTATTGAACCTAACATTTTCCCTACATATATTTAGTGACCTACTCAAGCTAAGTTCCTCATTCTTTGGGGGCCTTCTGATGATGCTAACTAGATAAACTAGTTACTGTTTTAATAGGTGTGAAATGAATGTGCTCTGCAATTGAAACCCAACAGGAGTCTTTACTGTAAGTATTTCCAGTACTGCAGCCTTCCAGGATCATAAGAGAGAGACTACTGGCCGAGTGGTAGCAAGCTGGCATATCTTCTTTGGACTGTTGCCAGTTCTCACAGTTGCCTTGAATAGAACAGTTATTCAATTAAAACTAAAGAAACTCAGACACAGAACTTTATGGCATCTTATCTTTCTAATAATTAGAAAGGCAGATCTGTTAATGATCAGATTGCTCATCTAGGATGGCTCCTTTGGATAACTGTATATAATCCTTAATAGGTTCTCAGAAGTAATTCTCTTCATAATGTCTCTATTCTTGATTTTAGATACACCCTTTTCAGTTTTCTTCAATCATTGTCTTAGCACAAATGAAAAAATTGTCATTGGAAGATATGGTGAAGATATAATTCTCCCTTGCTCATTTCAGAATGAGCCTGATGTTGTAATTCACTGGAAGAACCAAGATAACTCCAATGTTCACAGTTACTACAGAGGCAGTGACCATTTGGAAAACCAAGATTCTAAATTTGCAAACAGGACATCTCTATTCCATAGCAAGATTCAAAATGGGAATGCCTCTCTATACTTCAGAAGGCTAAGCCTTCTGGATGAAGGAATTTACATCTGCTACGTGGAAACAGCAGTTAGACAGACCACAAAGAAAGTGGTACTAAAGGTGGGAGGTGAGCATGCATGTGGGATCTTACAGAACTTGGTATCATTCAATGTCATTCTGAAATAGGTCAATTCTTACAAATCTAGCTCATTGTTTTCAGTACAAACTACCTCATGGTATGACAGTAATAAGTACATCCATAAGCCTTGACTGTTATTCATGCATGTATACAGTGTTTTTCAATACAAAGATATTGTGACGAGCATCTTCATAGCTATATTTAACACTAGGAAATTCTATGAAATAAAATTAGGAGAGTAGAATTTTAATATTGTAATGATAGCAGAAGCATAAGAACACTCATTTTCTTTTAGTTCAATCAGCACTAAATATTATTGATCTTAAAATTTCTGCCAACATAATGACTAAAATATTAATTTTTTATTTAAATGGATTCTTTTTGTAATAAAAATGAAGATATTTAATTACACACTTTAATTTCTAAAGTAATTACATATGTGTGTATGTGTGTGTGTTATATAGATAGTATATTAAATGTTGCTAAATTTTATAATGTTGAATAGAACAGCCATTCACTTAAATTTTAGAAAGTATCTGCAGGCAGTGATATAGTTCAGTGGCACAGTACCTGTCTGGCAAGCACAAAGTCCTGGGTTCGATTTCTGGTACCAAACAAATGAAAAAGTAGTTGGAACAGAGCTTCATGGCTGAATTCTGTAATTCAGAATACCAGATTCTTGATGACGTGGTCCATTGATGCTCAGGCTCCTAATCACAAACACAGCGTATTGTAGCCAAAGGATTGTGCTTTATTTTGCACCATTTTAAAGCTATGTTTCATGACAGCCTTGTGTTGATGAGGTCCATAGTTACCATTTTCCCAGATGCATGTGCTCACTTCATGTCTCTGTGACATTTGGTAATTTTTACAATATTTCTAACCTTTCTATTATTAATATATCAATTGGTGTGGTCTATTATGAGTGAGTTTTGAAGTATGTAATTGCTCTGAGGTGCTAAGAGACCTGTTCTTGCAAGTCACTCAATTTAGTACATGTGTGTTCTGGTGACTCTACCTACTGGCTGCTTCAGTATCTCTCCCTCCCTCCTTAAGCCTTCCCACTCCCTGTGACACAGTGACGTCAAGGTTCTATGAACTGATATTTCTACAATGACTTCCAGCTGTTCAAGTGAAAAGAAGAGCGACATGGATCTCACACATCTTCAGCTACAAGCACGTAGTGAGGCGGCATGCTAGAAGCATATAGAGGCCAAGAGCTAGATCTTTTTGCCAAATAGCCAGTCTGTGACTACAAAAACATCCTAGTTCTCAAGGAAAATTGAAAGTGCTACTTCAATGAATACATAAATGGTAAGAAAGCAAAGTGCCCGATTATTGATATAGAGAAAGTTTTAGTGCTCTAGATGGAATGTTAAACTAGCTATAACATCTTTAAGAGACAGACTAATCTGGAGTGAGGCCTAAGTCTCTTCGGTTTTAAAGACTGAGAGAGATGAAGAAGCTGCATGAGAAGAGTGTGAAGGCAGCACAGATTATTCATGAAGTTTAGGGAAGAATCTGTCTTCATACCGTAAAAGTGCAAAGGGAAGCAGCGAGTACTGATGTAGAAACTACAGAAAGTTATCCAGGAGACCTAGCTAAAATAAAAGAGGAAGGTGGCTCTACTTAACACATTTTTAGTGTGAGTGAAACAATCTTGTATTATAGAAGAAGATGCCACTAGGCTTTCATAGCTAGGAGGGGAAGTTAATGCCTGGCTTCAAAGCTCTAAAGGACAGACAGTCTCTCGCTAGGTACTAACGTGGCGGAGCATGTGAAGTTGAAGTCAACGCCCACACGCTGCTGCAAAAACTCCAGGACTCTCAAACTTTATACTGAATCTACTCTCCTATGCTCTATAAATGGAATATCCAAACCAGGATGACAGCACAGCTCTTTCTATGGTGTCTGAATATTTAAAGCCCATTATTGAGTAATACTTCTCAGAGGAGAAAAAAAAAAAGAAAAAGAAAGATTCCTTTCAAAATATTACTGCTCATTGACAATGTACTTAGTCACCACTGATCTTGTGGGGCCGATCCAGGAAGACTAGCATTGTTTGTGTGCCTGCTACCACAACACCCATTTGGCCTCCCATGAGTCAAGGAGTAATTTCAACTTTCAAATCTTATTATTGAAGAAATTTATTTTATAAGGTTATAACTATGCTATAGATGGTGATTCCTCTAACATGGTAATATCCTCTGGGAAAATTAAATTGAAAACTTCTGTGAAGGGGGCATTTCTAGATGCCACTAAGAATGTGTATGGCCAGATATTGTAGAGTATGCCTTTAGTTTCATGGGAGGCCAAGGCAGGTAAACATTAAATTTGAGGTTGGCCCAGGCAACTACGCACACAAAGAGTTGGAGTGTGGGATGCTGGGCTTAATGTACACTGCTTCTGAGAGGAGTTCAAAAATCTCAGCATCAGTAGGAGAATGAAGGAAACTAGCTTTAACCCTTATGGATGACAATGAGGTGTCAAGATTTTAGTAGAAGAAGTAACTGCAGATCAGCAGAAATAGTGAGGGAACCAGAATTAGAAATGGAACCTGAAGATGTGACTGAATTGTTGAATTCTCATAATAAAATTTTAATGAATGAGGAGTCACTTTTCATGCATAAGAAAGTGAATTCTATAAATGGAATAAACTGGTGAAGATGCTACTGACATGATAGTCAAGGATTCATTTTAGTGTACTCTAGAAACTTAGTTGATAAAGCAGCAGCAGGGCTTGAGAAGACTGACACCAGTTTTGCAAGTTCTACTGTTACAAATTGCATCATATGCAATAGCTACATTCTTCCGATGAAGGAAGTTGGTTGGCTCCTTTGTCAAAGATAAGGTAGCTCAGTGTGTCTGGGGTTGTTTCTGTATCTTCTAATCTGTTCCATTGATCCTTGTGTCTGTTTTTTTTTTTTTTTTTCACTGTATCTTTGTAGTATAGTTTCACATTGGGGCTTGTGCTGTCTCTTTCATTGCCTTTGTTTCCCAGAGTTACTTTTGCTATTCTAGGTCTCTTCTGATTCCCAGTGAAGTTCAGGAATGTTTTCTATACGTCAGTGAGGTGTGCTATTGATATTTTGATTGGGATTGCATTAGATCTGTATAACAATTTGGATAGTATGGCCATTTTCACTGTATATGTTCTTCCTACTGAAGAGCAAGTGATATCTTTCCATTCTTTATGTCCTCTTCAATTGAGTTTTTCAGAGTACTGTAATTTTCTTACTTTTTTTTTTTTTTTTGTATTTAGGACAGAGTCTACAGGGTGTATAGGGTCTCACAACACAGATTGGAGTTGTGACCTTCCTGTTTTC
>PVJA010008883.1:0-62679 GCA_004027025.1 Myocastor coypus | reverse complement strand
TTTTTTTTTTTTTTTTTTTTTTTTTGTGGGACCAGGGTTCGAACTCACAACCTTGCACTTGCCCAGCAGGCACTTGTGCCTTGGAGCTATCTCCCCAGCCCCTTGAGCTCACTTTTGTAGCCCAGGCTGGTCTCGAACTTGCACTGATCCTCCTGCCTCAACCTCCCAAGTGCTGGGATTACAGGCGTGCGCCACCAGGCCCGGCTAGAGTTGAGTTCTTGAAAGGACTCTCAGCCCCGTGGGTGCCTATCCTTCCCTCTGGCCAAGGCCCTGTCCTCCTGGCTCTGCTGGTTTCCAGTTCCATAGCCTTGGGCAACAGGCTGCTCTTGGAGCCTCAGCTGCCCCTCTTTCTCAGCTTTTTTTGTGCTCTCTGAACTCAGGGCCTTGTACTTGCTAGGTAAGTGCTTTACACCCACAGCTCTAGTCTCCACACATTTAAAGTAGAGCAAACCATTCCTCCTTGGGCTGTTTTGGGGTTGTACTGTGCTTTAGTGCAGCTTAGTGGCTGGCCATGTTTGAGAGGGCCTAAGGGAAGGACACAGTATGGCTTGCAGAGCTACAAGGAGAACATAAAGAGCTGAGGATTGGACAGGAAGTATGCAGGGCACCTTGTGGAGCTGGGTGGCTGAGCCCTGGCCAGCCCTGGCCAGCCTTGGCCAGTTGTGGCCAGCTCCGGCCAGCCCCAGCCAACTACCATTCTGTTAATCTCCTTGGTCCTCACATTCCAGATCTGCAGGCCAGGCAGGCCCAGTCCCTTGCCTGGAGTAGTATGGGTTGCTCTCTGGCTTTTTTTTTTTTTTTTTTTTTTTGTCTTTTTGAGACAGTGTCTCACTGTGCAGTTTAGGCTGGCCTTGAGCTCACTTTGTAGCCCAGGCTTGTCTTGAACTTGCACTGATCCTCCTGCTTTAGCCTCCTGAGTACTAGAGTTACAGATGTGCGCCATCACACCTGGCTGATGGATCACTCTCTGGCTGTTCCTGCTGGCAGTACTCTGAGGGGGACCTGCAGCTAGGGAGCTGCATCTGCAGAGTAGAAGAGGTGCTGGGTCTCCCCTCCTGTCCTCCTCCCCTTGGTGCAGGTGGGCATGGCCTGGGCTTGATGTCCTGTGTGTGCTTCTTTCAGATGCTGACAAGAGGATCAAGGTGGCGAAACCGGTGGTGGAGATGGATGGTGATGAGATGACCCGCATCATCTGGCAGTTCATCAAGGAGAAGGTAGTGTCCCTCTTGGAAGTGGTGGCTGTTTAGGCTGCAGACTAGACAGACGTCCAGTCCCGTAAGGTCCCTTGGCCTGGCTTGTCATCCTAGAAGACAGCATCAGTCCTGAGCTCACCTTATTACCTATCTTCCTCTCACAGGTCAGGTATCTTGTACTGGTACTGGGCTGCATGACTTTAAACCATTTATTTGGGAGACAAAGGTCCCATTGTGTTGCCCAGGTTAGCTCTGGACTCTTGGAGAGAAATGATCCGCCTGCCTCAGCCTCCTGAGTAGTTAGGATTATGGGCATGGGGACCTCTTCTGTGCCCTATTCACAGCCTCCCCTTATCATCCTCATCCTGACTGGTATCCCCTGCCTCAGCACCAGACATTTCAAGCCCTGGTGTCCCATCTGGGGTCACAGTCACTGAGATTGACATCTTGCCCCACTCCTTCTCCAGCTCATCCTGCCCCATGTGGATGTCCAGCTCAAGTATTTTGACCTCGGGCTCCCACATCGAGACCAAACCAATGACCAGGTCACCATTGACTCTGCACTGGCCACACAGAAGTACAGTGTGGCTGTCAAGTGTGCCACCATCACCCCCGATGAGGCCCGTGTGGAAGGTGCGAGGGTGGGTGAGGGACAGGGGTCTTATGGGCCTGGGGCATGGAAGCTGGGGCAGGGGCAGGGCAAGACCCCAGACTTTGTGGGAGCTCCTGCTGAAAAAAGGGCCCCCAAGATGACTGTGCACTGGGTTGGGAAAGGCATGGCTAAGGGGAGCCTCAGGCTCCACAGAGAGGCACAGCAGAGCTGAGCCAGATTCCTGATCCTCCACCGTGGAGGGGTTGTGTACTGTGTGGGCCTGACAGAGGCAGGGTTGTCTGTCACAGGAGGAGGAAGAGGTGGTAGAGAAGGCAGTACTGAAGGTTTCCCTATAATGGCGGCTTCTCTGGGTAGCCTCTCTGTCTGAACCTGGAGGCGGAGTGGCTGAGGGAGGGTAGCTGTGTGTGTGGAGTCTCAGAGGCCTCTGGAGAGCATGACCAATGTTGTCTTCCTTAGTCCTGGGCCCACCAAGTATGCCTGCCCTAGAGATCATGGACAGAGTTCCAGGTGTGGCCCACACCAGACCTGGTCACCTGTTGAACCTGGTTCTGGAGGCTGCTCTTGGGGGTTTTGTTAAATGCCACCAATGTGGGGATAATTCAAGAAAGGAATGGGTTGGGCCTCATGGTGTGCAGTTATAATCTCATCTACTTGGGTGGCTGAGGTAGGAGGATCACTACCAGTCTGAACTGTGTAGTGAGACCCTGTATCAAAGAAGTTTTTAAAAAGGGGGTTGTGGGTAGAGCACTTGCCTGGCATCCACAAGACTCTGGGTTCAATCCCCACATAGCTGTCTCTCTGTCTCTGTCTCCCTATCTCTGTCTCCCCCCCCACCCCCCCACAGTTTTATGAAGTTTTTGAATGGTCTCCCTAATTCTTGCAGCCTGGGGGAATGGACTGGAAGCATTTAGAAAATAACTACAACTTCCTCCAGCTAGTTCCTGTCCTCCCAGGCAAACCTGGCCAGAGTACTGTGGTCAGTGTGCTGAGCTTTGTTTTCTCCCAAATCCTGAGATTTGTTTCTTTTTGTTTTGTTTTGTTTTGTTTTGTTCCTGAGACAGGGTCTCTATGTAATCTAGGCTGGCCTTGAACTTTCTATGTAGTTGAGGGTGGTCTTGAACTTGTGATCTTCCTGCTTTAGCTTCTTGAGTGCTGGGATTACAGGCATGCACCAAGATGGGCAGCAGAATTCTGGGATTTCTATAGCTTTATTTTATAGACAAGGAAGTAGAAGGCCATAGCCTCAGTGGCTTGGAATACCTGTCGGGATCACAGCCAGCTGCCTCCACACCGGCTGTGGGGATGACATCGTAGAACAGGTGACATGGGCCAGGCACCAAGAGGCCCTTTACACATGGCAGCCCCGACCCAGGTGCCGCCGTGCTTTTGCTGTAGAGTGTAGGCCCCACTACTCTTGGAACTGCTGGCTTCACACTGAGAGGTTCCTGGCTCGCCACATGGTCTGTTTCCTGGGTGGAGGCTGGGGCTGCAAGGGCCACTTCATCTCTGTCCCTAGAGTTTAAGCTGAAGAAGATGTGGAAGAGTCCCAACGGGACCATCCGAAACATCCTTGGGGGCACAGTCTTCCGCGAGCCCATCATCTGCAAAAACATCCCTCGCCTGGTCCCCGGCTGGACCAAGCCTATCACCATCGGGAGGCATGCACACGGTGACCAGGTGGGCAGTGGGGACACGGTGGGCCTGGAGCTGCCAGGAGTCCCTGACCTGACCCAGCCGCCCTCTGCCTTTGCAGTACAAGGCTACTGACTTTGTGGTGGACCGCGCTGGCACATTCAAGATGGTCTTCACACCGAAGGATGGCAGCAGCGCCAAGGAGTGGGAGGTGTACAACTTCCCCATGGGCGGCGTGGGCATGGGCATGTACAACACCGATGAGGTAGGCCTGGTCCCTCTTCCCTGCCACCTGCCTGCTCCCTTTCCTCTAGGGTGGCTCCTGTCACTCCAGGTTTATCCCCTGCCTGCTTGGCTGTCCTGTAGGAAAAAAGCTGCCACAAAACCAGACCCTTGGGGCTGGGGAGATAGCTCTGTGGCACAAGTGCCTGACTGCCAAGTGCAAGGTCATGAATTTGAACCCCAGTCGCACAAACAACAACAACAACAACAAAACCCCAGACCCTCCAGCACTCTGGGAGGCAGAGGCAGGAGGATCATGAATTCTAACACATCCTGGGGACAAAGTAACCAAACTCTGTCTCAAAATTAAAGCAAAATAGCAACACCAGCAACAAAAACCAAATAGACTTGAGATGTAGTTTATTGTGAAGGCTCAGGGTTCAAGTCACAGTTCTGCAAAACAAGAAAAAAAAGAAAAAGAAAAAGGAAATGAAAAGAAAAAAAGAAAGAAAGAAAGAGGAATAAATGTCTCCGTGCTGCTCTTAGTTCCATTAAGAAGGCCGGGAGCAGGTTCTGTGACTGGTCAGCATAGCGCCCCCACCCCCATTAGCTAAACCAGGAGGAAAGGCTCTGATTGGGGAAATAAGGAGGAATTCTGATTGGATAAACCAGGAGGCGGGGCTCTGACAGAGGAAGGATTCTATTGGATAAACCAGGACTAGCTGTGGCCTTTTAAAGTGGGGACATTTTCCGTACTCCAGCCACACAGACTGGGCACTGGGGCAGAGTGGGGGGCTATCTAAAGTGAGGTGGGTGGGCCGAGGAGATGGCGACATAAGCACCCTCCTGGCAAGCACATCATCCTGAATTCGATCCGTAGTACAAGAAAACAAAACAAGTGGGACAAGGAGATAGCTTAGTAGAATAAGCACAGGGTCCTGAGTTCAATCCTAGGTACAGCAAAACAAAACAAAACGAAGTAAAGGATGTGTGCTTGTTTGGAAATTCCGAGGGTGGGTAATGCACTTGGCGGAAGCTGCAATTGCGCACTTTGTGGTGGCTGGGGTCGAATAGTCTTATAGAGGTGGGGGTGCTGTTTTGGGGAACTGGCAATCCCCAGGCTAGGGCACCGTGCCAGGCCCGCTTTCCCCCTACAGTCCATCTCAGGATTTGCGCACAGCTGCTTCCAGTATGCCATCCAGAAGAAGTGGCCACTATACATGAGCACCAAGAACACCATTCTGAAGGCCTACGACGGCCGCTTCAAGGACATCTTTCAGGAGATCTTTGACAAGTAACAGCCTCTACCTTTGTGGCTCCCTGAGGACCCTACACCTTTTGTGTCCCTGTGCTACACCTATCCTCCCTGGAGAGTACACTACCCAGTGCATTGGCCCAGTGCTGAGGCATGGGAGTGTACCCAACCTTCTGGGCTCATCCTTCCCATACATAGTAAGCCTCTTGCTCCTAGGCACTACAAGACGGACTTTGACAAGCATAAGATCTGGTACGAGCACCGGCTCATCGATGACATGGTGGCCCAGGTCCTCAAGTCCTCAGGAGGCTTTGTGTGGGCCTGCAAGAATTACGATGGAGACGTGCAGTCGGACATCCTTGCTCAGGGTACACAGGAGACCTGGTCCCCTGGGAGCACCCTATGGCTCTTCTCTGGTTGGGAGTTTTTAGAGACAGGGACAGAAAACTTGAGGATGTGGCAGAACTCATCACAGGCCCCCTTCGGCCAGCAGGGCCAGGGCCTCCTGGCCTCTAAGTCTCAGACCCACAAAGGAGGTTTGTACTGGTGCATTGCTAAGGCTGTCCTTGTAGAGGAAAGGACTCAGGAACTCGAGTCTCAAAGGGCCAGGTTGTCAGCCCAGAGGCTGGCATAGGCATCAAACTGAACTGGGTACTTTGGAGTCCTTTTGGTGGCAGCAGGTGTTGACCCCAGGGCCTTGACACTGAGCTACATCCATTTGCAGTCCACTTTTTGTTATTTTGAGACTAGGTTTTGCTACGTCACTAAGTTGCCTTGGCTGGGATTGAACTTGTGATTTTCCTTCCTTGGCCTTGCTAACTGCTGAGATTATAGGCATGCACTACTCTATCTGGCTAGGACTGGATGCTTTTTATTTTATCTTATTTTTTCTGGGACTGGGTTTCGAAGTCACAACTTTGCACTTGCCAGACAGGCGCTTGTGCCGTGGAGTTATCTTCCCAGCCCTGAGAAATTACCAGGATGGTGGCACTATGAATGCATCATCTTTTTTTTTTTTTGTGGTACTGGGGATTGAACTGAGCACCTTGTGCTTGCCAGACAAATGCTTATTCTACTGAGCTGTCTCCCCAGCCTTGGGTGCCTTTTAAGTGGCAGGAGTGTCCTGTGCTTGGTAACTCTCAGAGAGTAAGAAGAATATCAGAGATGACAAACTTTTGGCTTTATTTTGATGAAGTGCATTAGTGATTATCTCATGAAAATGTTCCAGTGTGGGATGCAAGGATAGAAAGCTATGGCAGGTCTCGGGCAAGCTCAGTGGTAGGGTCTGTGTTTAGCAATGCAAGAGGTGAGGCCCTGGGTTCAGTCTTAGCATCAAAATAGACGCCACATGGAGGTGTGAACAATGCCAAGTGTGTAAGGACTGCATGAACATGAAGGCCCAGGTGAGATGGAAAAGGGAGCCCACACACGGCCAAGAACCATAGAAGTCGCCCTTTATTTCCTTCCTTGGGCTTTCACAGGCCTTATTTTGTTGGTTTGAAGCCCCAAAGTCCTTGATAATAGCAAAGGTCATTTGAGTCAGATGTGGTGTCTCGAACCTGTAAATACTTGGTAGGCCGAGGCAGGAAGATCACATATTCTGAGGCCAACCTGGGCAACTCAGTGAGCCTCTGTCTCTAAGTAAAAAGGCTTTGAGTGTAGCTAGTGGTAGAGCTCTTACCTAGCATGATTGAAATCTTGGACTCCATGCCCAGGAGCATAAAACAGAAAACAGAAAAGGCCATCTGAGTTGGCATTTGGATTTGGGGAAACTTGGAAGTGGAAGTGGATGGCAGCAGCTTTTTTTCTGCTGGAGGCTGCAGAACTCTTTGGGATGTGCCATGGGCTCTGGGCATCTGGAAGTGACACACAGATAGCACTGGTGGCTGATGTTAGCCATCCTTAAGGGCTATCTTGCCCTCCAATGGACTGGAGACCTGGGATGAGGATGGGAAGTGCCAGGAAGTTCTCGTCTTTCCTGTTCCAATGGGGGAGCTGGGGATGTGAGCTGAGGTAGCGATAGCAGCAGGTGGCAGAGTGGCCCTGGGTAGCTCAGCTTGGCTGATTTTTGAGGAACTGAAAGATGGGTCCCCACCCCACAGGGTTTGGATCCCTTGGCTTGATGACATCCGTACTAGTCTGCCCAGATGGGAAGACCATAGAGGCAGAAGCTGCTCATGGGACTGTTACCCGCCACTATCGGGAGCACCAGAAGGTATGTGTGGGGCATGTGGCCACACAGTGCCATCCACCCTGGGGGTCAAAGCTGCTGACCCTGGTGGCTGGGAGGACAGAACTGACCACCAGTCCTGATGCAGGCAGCCACATCTGGGGTCTCCGTGCTGATCCCCTACCTCCTATCCTCAGGGTCGGCCCACTAGCACTAACCCAATTGCCAGCATCTTCGCATGGACACGTGGCCTGGAGCACCGCGGGAAGCTCGATGGGAACCAGGACCTTATCAGGTGAGTGTGGAGCAAGGCCAGGCTGAGTGGCTCAGGGCCCAGCCTGCACAGCAGGGCTCACTCTGATGTCCCCACAGGTTTGCACAGACGCTGGAGAAGGTGTGTGTGGAGACTGTGGAGAGTGGGGCCATGACCAAGGACCTGGCAGGGTGCATCCATGGCCTGAGCAAGTGCGTAGCCCAGGGACAGGCCAGGGTTGGCTTCTATTCACAGGAGTCAGGGATGCTTTGGGCACAGGACAGGGCAGGACAGGACAGAGTGGCCCTGGGGAGCAGCCTAGGCCAGGGCTGCACAGCTTGGGCTGGAGGAGATGGTGGGTTAGTTGCCCAGCTGCTCTAAGCCTTTGTACCCTCCTGAGCCTTCCTTGAGCTTCTCCCTGGAGCTCTTGGCCCTAGTTACACATCTCCTAGAAAAACAGAAATAGGCCTGGCATGGTGGCGCATGCCTGTAATCCCAGCACTTGGGAGGTGGAGGCAGGAGGACTGGTACAAGTTTGAGACCAGCCTAGGCTACAAAAGTGAGCTCAGGACCAGCCTCAACTGCATAGCGAGACCCCGTCTCAAAAAAAAAAAAAAAAAAAGAAAAACAAAGACCCTGTGGGGTTCACTATGGTCTTTTGGCAGTGCCAGGTGGCTCTGGGGTGGCCTGCAAACGCCCCCCATGCCACTGGTGTGTCCCTCCTTCAGTGTGAAGCTCAACGAGCACTTCCTGAACACCACGGACTTCCTGGACACCATCAAGAGCAATCTGGACAGAGCCCTGGGCAAGCAGTAGGGAGGCATTGCCAGCCTCGAGAACCCTGGCCAGAGCGAGTGACAGTGGCTCCCATGGCCATGCAGTGTGGGTAAGCCTCACAGCCCTCTCTGGAGGCCTTTCCAGGGGCCATTTTTTATACACAAGATGTTTTTAAGAGAATGTGTACCCTCCCTCAATGGCGATGTCAGGCAGGCAGTGTGCTTTACCTCAGCAGCCAGCATGTCCTGCACACTGTAATTTATATTGCCCTTGGAACACATGGTGCCATATTTAGCTACTAAAAAGCTCTTCACAAAACTGTCTGCTGCGTTTGTCCTGGTGGGGAATGAGGAAGATGGGGCCCAGTGGCAGCTGCCCTGAAAGTCTGTGAATTCACTAGGGACAGATGAGGCTGCCTCAGCCACAGCAAGCCAGTCAAGGCCATTCCAGGGTGGGGACTGGGGACAGGCAATGTTTGGGTCTCCCTGCTTATAGGACTCTGTGGACACAGGCCTGCAAGTGTCTAGTTTCTTAGGATGATCTGCTCTACCTGGCTTTTTCCTTTGAGATTGTTAGCACTTTCCAAAGAATGGGTCTTTATGAATTTCTTGCTTTGATTATAACCTTCTAAACGTCTCCAGGCCTCTACCTGCTCTTTTCTCTGTAGTGAAACAGGCCCTCCTGGGGCCCATGTGGGCATAGGGGCCCTGTCTTTCAGACTTGTGCTCATTTTCAGATTTTGGCAAAACTAGAAGAGGTGATAAAAAAGGTTGTCCCTTACTCAGAGGCTCAAGCAGGATGATCTCCACAAATTTGAGGCCATCCCAGGCTACATAGTGAGTTGAAGGACAGCCTGAACTACACAGAGATCCTGTTGCCCCAGAGCTACATTTGTTCAATTTAGAGTACCCCCCCATGTAGATTATTTCTACTCTCTGGAAGAGTTCCAGAGAAAAATGTCTCTACAAAAGTTCAGTAGTCTTTATTTGAAGAGATAAGCAGTCAGCCTCTGTATCCTAAGGTTCCATATCTGATTGAAACTATTTGGGAAGAAAAACTACATCTGCACTCAACATGTACAGACGCTTTCCTGCCTTGTCAGTACTGCTGAACAACACAGTATAACAACTCCTTGGGTAGCATTTACGCTGTCGCAGGTATTACAAGTCAGCTAGAGACAATGTATAGAGGTAGGTACTGGTATGACAGACAGAACCATTGAAAGGACACCCAGGATTTGGAGTCAGATTGAACTTTCCACCTAGGAATTGGTTGCTCCTCAAAATATCAGGCCTTGTAGGCCCAGGCCCAGGGAGGTTCCTATGGGGTTGCAAGGGTGATGGGTTAGAGATGTAGAGCACTTGGCTGTCTGATTGGTTCCTACAACATGCTTCCTAGTGCCCAGCTACACATCACAGTGCCCAGCCATTTCTAAGAGACAGAAGCAACTGAACTGCAACAGAACTATCAGCTGGGCAACTGAAGTACCTGATGGAGGATTTTGGCTACAATATGAATGTGATGAGGGCATTGCTTCAGGGACTTTAGCACCTTAGGATTTTAGTGTCCATAGGTTGGGCCTCCTAGAGTTGATTCGCTGTGACCACCAAGAGGAACTGAGGAACCTGAAGCCTGCAGGATTCTTATGGCTCCCAAAACCCAGTGGCTGGGAACTTTTTTTTTTTTTTTTGGTATTTTGGTGATTGAACCCATGGCCGTGGCTCTAAGTTATATACCTCTATTTTATTTTTTGAGAACATCCCATGCAGGCCAGGCTGGCTGTGAGCTCACTTTGTAGCCCAGGCTAGTCTTAAATTTGCAACAATCCTGCCAGTTTCCTGAGTACCAGGATTACAGGCACCATACAGCCCAGATGGGATTACAGATGTGCATTTCCATGCTCAGCTGTATTTTTTGCGGTAGCATTTTGGTAAACTGTTGTCACCCAAGCTAGACTTGAACTTTTTTTTTTTCCTTAATATTTTTTTTTAAAGATTTTTTATTTTATTTATTATTATTTTTTTCTTGTTTCAGAACCTTTGTTTATTCACTCATTTTCATGGCCAGTTCAGCCCACCCCGAGGGCAGGGCTGGCGCAGCATGTGGTGCCGGGGATCGAACCGCGGTCCCTGAAGCTGCCCAAGCTTTCCCAAGCAGGCGCTTTAGACCACTGAGCCATCCCGCCGGGCCCCTAGACTTGAACTTAATGTTCTTCCTGCATCAGCCTCCAAGAGTGCTGGGATCACAGGTGTGCACTAGTTTGCCTGGCTGGGAAAAACCATTGCTTCTAATGGCTTGTTAGCTTTGGGATAGGCTCCAGCCCCATAATCCACCCATAGGCAGGCCCCTTCTTCCTAAGCAGTCCCCTCCAATTTCCAGCCTCAGAAGGAAAAGCTAGAGTGCTGGCCCTCTTGGAGGAGGCCGAGGACATCTAGCCTCTGCTTAGCTGTCATGAAAAGCCAGCCTCTGAAGCTCAGCCTGCCCAGCTTTAGAATTCTGGAGCTTAGGGGCTAGGGAGGAAACACTTGTATGCCAGGGGTGCGAACTCTGCAGCCTTGGCTGGGGCTGGTCCCTGGCTCCTGGCATGATGGGCTTTGCTCTTCCCAACACAGGTCCCTGAGAGATGTGGAAAGAAGCACTTGCAGTCACCTCACTAAAGAATATTCATTTATTTATAATTATTGCTAAGTAAACTTCTCTCTTAAACAGGAACATAAAAACACAGTAGGGCTTTGCACAAGTGGGGTCTCTAAATGGTTGGTTCGTATATGCAGGAAAATAAGTTAGAATGGAATCCATCCAGGAGTCTGCGGGCCACCCAAGAGGCCAGGAGGGCGAGTGAGGGCTGGAGCCTGGCCAAGGCTGACCCGCTAGACTTAAGTGTGCTGTCTGCTCCCTTTGCAGTGCCCGAATACAAGGCACAGGGCAGGGGCGTTCAAGTAGGAGCCTCGCGGGGGCGGTGCCCGGGCGCAGGGGGTGAGGAAAGGGGCGTGGCTTCCAGGACACACCCAGGCGCTGGCAGGGAAAGGAGGAACTGGGTTCTTTTTGGTACCAGGGGAGAAAGACATTGTGGGAAGAGGTAGTTTGCAGGGGTGATGCTTTCTGCTCAGCAGGAGAAAATGTCTTGTACAGTGACACCAGTCACTGCCACCTGAGGGTCATCATGGCGGGCACCTGGGAAGCTGGAGGGGGTGGGATTTGGGGTCTGGGGAGCCACAATTGGGGGACAGTGTCTACCCCCAGCCCTGTCCATCTACCCCCAAGGCCTAGCTTGGTCCCTCACTGAGGGATACAGCCTTGGGGACAGTCCAGTTGTGTCCCTCCAGGTGTCACCCATGTCTGTGGGGACAGCCCTGCCAACCCGTCCCCAGGAGCCTGGGAGGCTAGTGGTAGAGCTGGACACCCTGCAGTTCCTGAATGTGCTGTTCCACTGCACTGGGGAGGGGACAGCAGACGGCTGGCGGGGAGGGTGAATGCCTGGGCTACCAGGCAGGGATGTGGTGCACAGCAGAGGCCCCAGCTGTCCCTGCTTCCTCCCCTGCTCCTGCTCCCAGCCGTACCTCCAGGCCAGAGAACCTGGATCCCCAGAGCTGGCCAGGCTGCCCTGGGCTGAGGAGGCACAAAGCACGCACAGCACACAAGAAAGCTCACGTGTGGAAAAAGAAATGCATCTCTATCCAGAAGGATAACAGGCGACACAGAGTTGCAAAGAAAAGAAAAAAAAATAATAAATTACCTTCATAATACCCCCATTTGTTCAAAAATCTGTTTTCCTCTATGGTCTTCATTTTCCTTTTTAAATATGCTGCTCTTTCCCGGAGCCTGCTAACTTGTGGCTAACCCCATTTCAACGACTAAGGTCCCCGTTTCCCCACAGGCGGGCCTTGGCCTTCCCTGAGCACGGCCCCTTTTGTCCTCAGGGATGCTGCACCCTGCCCCTCTCCATCTGTCTCAGTTCCTGTGTGCCTGACCCAAGGGCCTACTGGTATTGTTTAATGGGGGACTTGTGTGGTACCCCAGCCCAGGACAGAAATGAATGACATTTATCAAAATCTACTTTACGGATGCTCATTTTAAACAGGGCTGCAGCACAGGTTCTGAGGGCCAGGGGAGGTGCAGTGTCCGGCTCTCCTATGAGTTAGCAGGGCTTGGTGCGCAAGACCCCGAGGTAGAAGGCAGAGGGCCCTGGCGGGCTGGGTGGGGTGGCCAGGTAGGCAAAGGGACTCAGCCTGGGCAGGGTGGGGTGGGTGGTGCCAGCCAGCAGGCAGCTCAGACATCCCTGGATTGGTCCAGAAGAGAAACAAATAGGCCTGGCTCGGGGACCTCTCCCTGCAGTGTCAGGACCTGTGATGGTCCTGTGCCCCGTCCGCAGTATTCCCCCTACTCCCTCCCCCAGCAGCAGGTAAAGGAGACCAGGCCTGGGCCTCTCAGTGACACTCCCCTTGCCAGCATGCCTGGCTTTGAGAGGCCAGTAGTACAGTCTCCATTTGGTTTGAAGTCCCTAGTGGTGCAAAGGCCTGGGGAGTGCGGGCCAGCAGCTCAGCCTGGGCTGCAGAGGTATGGCCCAAAGCTCAGGTCTCACCCCGCGCCTGCTGCCTGACCCCTCGCTGCCCGCTGCACTATAGCATATTGTAGTAGGCCATTTCCTTCATGGCCTGCCCAGCAAGTGTGCCCGCCTCGGTGCTGCCATCCACACCACTGTAGGAGTAGGTGTTGTCCTCGAAGTCCTCCAGCTCCTGCTGGCCATCAAGCTCCGAGGGATCAGGGCCTGCCAGCTCCATCATGGGGTCTGCAAGAGAGGGGCGAGGTGAGGCCAGGATGCTGCCCCAAGGGAGTCTTCTGCCCCCTCAGATTCCCCAGAGCTTGGGGTTCTGGGGGCCCTAAACTGTGTACAGGGGTGCACAGTGAGGACTTCTGGAAGGCTGGTGGACCTGGCCTTGAAAGCTTCGGGTATCACTGCATTGTGCCAGGCCTTTGTCCTCAGTCCTACAGAGGTCTCTGTGCCCCCCCGCCCATGTGAAAAGTCTGCTGCTGGTCCCAGCTCCACAGTACTCACTGAGCACCAGGCCTTTCCTGGCACTCACAGTGCCCTCAGCAGATCAAAGGCTGAAGTTAGAGAGATCCCAGGTTCGTCAGCTGGCAGAGGGTTTAAACCTCAAGTGGCTATAGGAGCAATTTCTCCCAACCTGCGGGTACATTACAACTGCCCCTCCCATGATGTCCTGAGACCTGGTCCTCCAGAGACAGACACACATGCCCCCAAAGGTAGATTAACATGAGGCAGGGGCTCTGGGTGGTCTCTTGTCATGCTATCTTGTAGAATCCGACTACTCATGGTGGGGAGCAAACCCGGGTAAAACCACTCCAAGAGTGGCTATGGTAGGATCCGGAGGTCCTGCGGCTCGCTTCTATGTTCTGCTTTGTCTGCTGTTTTGGGGAAGCAAACACCAGCCTATGGGGAGGCCCTGATGAGTCTGTGGCATGGTTTATAGCTTTGACACTTGGTATCTTAGGCCAGAGTTCTTTGTTGTTGGGTTTTCCTGTGACTGCAGGATGTTTAGCAGCACCTCACTCCCCGTTCACAAAATGGCAGTCGTCGGCCGTGACAACCAAATGTCACCTGTGGGCACACCAGCCCCAGTTGGAAGCCATGAGTTTAAGGTTATCACACATTCAAACAACGAGCAATTGGCATGTGGCCTGATTCAGGCCAGCAGGTCCGCAGGAAATGCCTGCTGGAGTTCTTGGATTATTCCCTCTGTTTTGGAGAGCTGAGGGGAGCAGGGCATCTTCCCCTGGCGGTGACTCAGGAAGCCTAGGACCTAGAGGGCAGGCACAGGACCTGGAAGGCAGGCAGTCAAGACTTTAAAACCACCTAAAGGAGGTACTGTGAAAAAACTGCCCCCTTGGTGTCCCTGTGCCCACTATTACGTTTTGGTCCTGTCCAGCTGGCTCCAGGGAAGACCACTAGCACACACCTTCCCAAGACAGAGACCCCACAGAGTATCCGTGGCCTTCCAGCTATGCAAGCATCTGTCTATGAGTGGCAGAGGCCCAGGCCACTCCATTCTAGTCTAGTGGCCAAAGGGACACTGTGGTCCCATGTGTCCACAGTTACTGGCTATAGAGGAGAGCTGTCCCCTGACCATCTTGCAATGGGGGGAACAGGCAATGTCTGGGTGGCTTGTTATTCCTACTCTGTCCCTCTGGGGGTTTGTAATGCAGGGGGTCTCCTGGAGCAGCAGACCTCAAACGGAACCCCAAATGCTGATTCATGACTGCCATATTCCCAAACCTTTGGGTAGGGGGCCCAGGTATCCGCATTTCAAAATTGACAATGGGCAGTGCAGGGTTCTAGCCCAGGTCAAAAGGACAACAGCCCCTCACAGCAGCATGGGTGAAACCTGGGAATTGTGGGTTGCAGACCTCTTCAATGTGAAACTTCTGGACTGGGCCAAGCAATCTGTTTCCATAAGCCCTCCAACCACTGAGTTTACTGTGTGGGGAGCAGAGGCAGGAAGATCATAGGCACAAGACCATCATGGGCAACTTGGTGATCTGATGAGACACTATCTTTGTTTTTTTTTTTTTTTTGTCTTTTTGAGACAGGGTCTTGCTATGCAGTTGAGGCTGGTCCTGCACTCACTTTTGTAGCCCAGGCTGGTCTCGAACTCGCACCAATCCTCCTGCCTCAGCCTCCCAAGTGCTGGGATTACAGGCGTGAGCCACCACGCCCGGCTATCTTTGTTTTTTGATACCAGATCTTACTTTGTAGCTCAGGCTGGCCTTGAACTCACTGTGTAGTTTGCACTGGCCTAGAACTCACAGCGATCATCCTGCCTCAGCCCCATAAATGCTTGGATTATAGACATGTGATTTAAAAAAAAAGTCTGGGCAAAGATCCTCGGCCCCAACTATACAAAAAAAAAACCCCAAACCAAAACACCTCTAGGCATCAAGTCATCTAGGGATCTTTTTCTGACTAGCAGCTCTGGGCAGGGCTGAGTTCTTGTTTCTAGCAGTAGTACAGTGCTGACGTTCTTCGAGAGTGCAGGGCTGCCGAGGGCACCACGGCTGTGGGCAGGGGTCCTCCAGGCTTGCAGAAGTCGTCTAAGTTTTATTATGTTTTATTGAGACTGGGTCTTGGGGTCTCGCTGTGTAGCTCAGGGTGGCCTTGAACTTGAGGCCTCCTGCCTCAGCCTCTGGAACATTAGCATTACAGGTGTGCACCACCACACCGGACAGAAGCCTTCTGAGTAACTACTGAAAAGCAAAACAAACCCAAACCAGCACATCACCTGCTCCTTCCAGGAGCCCCAGGCCATTCCTGGCCGACTACCCATCCCCAGGCCAGGATCCAGCCCTGAACTGCTGCTGCTGCTGAACCTTCGCCAAGTGCCCTCAGTTCCCTCCTTCCCATAAACCTGTGGTGGCTTTGCCCATGGAGGCCTGAGACTGAGAGCCAGCCTTGCAGTGGGGACCACATGAGTTACACAGCACTCAACAGATGAAGTTACTGCTTTTATTCTTAGTGTATTTGTGAGCCCGGGGGAGCCCTCGAAGGAAGACACAGATGCCCACCATCATGGCTAGGCCAGCCCTCTGGGGTCGCCCCACTCTAGCACTGAGCCTGCTCCAGGGAGTTCTTGGCCTCAGGTACCCTCCCCCCAGCCCTCCCCAGAAGAGGGGCTCCCGAGGGTGTGGCACTCGGGTCAGCCCTGTTCAATCCCCAGTGCTCAGCCCACCCACCTTGGCTGTCCAGGCCGATGTCCATGACGCCATGCTTGACCTTCATGTGCCGACTCAGGTTGCCCTTGAGGTTGAACTTACTGGAGCAGTATGGGCACTTGAAGGGCTTGCTGCCTGCATGCAGGTGCATGTGGCCCAGCAGGTTGTACATGCGATTGAAGGACTTGCCGCACACCTGCAACACCCAGGTGCATCAGCCCATGGCCCCAGTTGACACCCACCCACTGAGATAGCTGCACCTCAGTTGTCCTTTCCTGTGTGACCCTAGGGCCCGAGAGGCAAGAAATAGGCTGTCCTTTCTGCACTGCAGCCACCAGAAACACTATAGACCTCTGCCACCTGGAGTCCTGCACCTGGCCCCTCTCTGTGCTACATTCCAGAAGTAACTTGGGGGCAGCATCTAGCCAGGACCCCAGCTACCCCTGGCTTCCCTACTGGCTCATCCTACCTTGCACTTGAATGGCTTCACGGGCGAGTGTACAATCATGTGGGTCTTGAGTGTCTGCTTCTGCACAAAGGTCTTGAAGCAGATGTGGCACTGGTAGGGCCGGACGCTGGTGTGGATCAGCATGTGCCGCTTCATGTTGGCCTGTAGGGTGAACTCCCGACCACACACCTCGCACTTGAACTCCTTCACGCCCTGGAGGGAAGGGTGAGGTCAGGGCCATACCTGGGCCGTGGGGGTGGTGGGGCTCCAGCTGGGGGATAGGCTTTAGGGTTGTGGGGTCTTCCACTGGCACAGCGGGGAAAGTCTCCTCTGGGCATATTCCCAATGGGGAATCATTTGCTTGAGACCGCCAGGACACAGGTAGGCCATACATTCCAAGAAGCCTTGTGGGAAAGGTGTAGAGGGCATGCCACCTTGGTGGTGCCTGCTCACCCCGATGGAGGCACATGTAGGTCTGCCCCTGCTACAAGCCCGCACCAGAGGCCTGCTGTCTTGGAGACAGCAGCCTTCACCTGACAGCCCTGACCTACTCCATTCACAGATGTGTGGGGTGGATTTCTGTTCCTCTTCAATGCTGCTTCCTTTTAGGTCCACAGCCCCTCCAGATTAAAGCTATGGCCCTCACCCTGGAAAAATGATAAACACCCGGCTCTATATGGACTTGAGTTCTCAACACCTAAGAACCCATTCAGTGACTGTGCTAGGAGCATCTCCTAACCTTCTCTGGTGACAAAGGCCACTTGCAGTTCTTGTCCTCATTCAGCTTCTCAGGCATCTAATGTGGTGGGGCCTCTGGTAGTCTGAGAACAAATGTCCCCAACCTAATTCTTACCACCTCCAGCTCTGGGACCCTCAGCACTGGGAGACCATCCTGGTGTGGGGTCTGTAGGCTTCCCATGATGGCGTATGCTGTGGCTCTACCGGCAGTCTATGGAAGTGTTGGGATCAAGCTGGGAGCCACCCTCTCTGATGCACAGGTAATGTAAGAGGAACCCAAGGGACAGATTTGTGTCCCCAAGCATAGGTGCTGCCCAAATGCTTATCCTGTACATTTCTCATCATGTATCTGGTGCTGGGGATGGAGCCCTGGGTCAGTACTCTACATTTTATGGATCCAGGTTCCTTTCTCTTAGCAACCCTGAGAGATGTCGTATATGAGCTTGGCCACCAGGGGGCCCTGCCACCCAGGAGTCTGTGGGCACACCATATGTGTCCTGTAGATTTTGCCTGATGCTAGGGATGTTTTCCTTCAATTAGTTGTTGAGTTTTGCTCTTAACTTTCTTCAGTGACACCTTCAAGATTGCCCCTTTTCCCAGCAGAGGGAGCTCCCAGGGCTGGAGAAGGCTGGGTTGGCAGGCTGTTGCTTCCCCACTTCCTGTCATGTTTGCAATGACAGTCAGGTCCCAGGTCTAACCTGGAGCAGGACCACAGCCGCCAGACACAGGGAAGAAGTACCCCAGACACTGGGTCCTGAGAAGTCAGCCACCTGCCAGAGGCCCCTGGACCCTAAGAGGCCCTGTTCTGCCTGCCTGGATGTGAGGTAGGGCAGGTCACGGAACAGGTGGCCGGAAGGGAACAAGAGGAGGGTGCAGGAGGTGATGGGTCCAAGCCAGGTCTGAGCGTGAATGACGTGGGCCACTCAGTCTTCTGCCTGCACAAACCCTGCTGCCTCACTAAGTCACTAGAGAGCTACCCTGCTTAGTATGAAGCCTGAGTCTGATTCCTGGCACCTCAACAAAGAAAATCTGGGCTGGGGAGATAGCTCAGTGGCATAAGCACCTGCTTGGCAAGCTCAAGGTCTCTACTTTGATCCCCAATACCACATGCCACGTCCACCACAGAGCTGGACGTGGTGGTGCATGCCTGTAATCCCAGCACTAGGGGAGGCTGAGCAGGAGGCTCACTAGGAGTTCGAAATGCATAGTGCGATCCTGTGTCAAAATAAAATAAAGAAAAAGAAAATCTAGTTCTAGTTATATTTCTAATATTCATTCAGATAAATTTGTATAAGGAGACCTTCTTGCCTCTCTTATAGTAGTGAAGATTCCAACCCAGGATTTATTTTATTTTATTATTATTTTTTGCGGGACTGGGTTTCAAACACAACCTGGCACTTGCCAGGCAGGCACTTGTGCCACAGAGCTATCTCCCCAGCTCCCAGGATTTTATTGTATTTATTATTTTTTATTTTGTCTTTTTGAGATAGGGTCTTGCTATGCAGTTCAGGCTGGCCTTGAAATCACTTTTGTAGCCCAGGCTGGTCTTGAACTTGCACCGATTCTCCTGCCTCAGCCTCCCAAGTGCTGGGATTACAGGCGTGCGCCACCATGACCCGCCCCAACCCAGGATTTTCCACTAAGCTTCTAGCCCATTTTTATTTTGAAACAGCATCTTGTTAAGTTGCCAGGGTGAGCTTGAACTTGTGATCTGCCTGCCTCAGCCTCCCAGAGTGCTTAAATTGCAGGCCTGCACTGCCACACCTTGCTATGCTAACACTTTACCAACAACAACTGCTGGCATGGGTGCCAACTAAACTCCCATGGGCGCTCTGAGGGTCCTCGATAAAGGCAGACAGGTGGGCAGTGCCTTGGGCCCCTACCTTGTGGGTGAGTGAGTGCTGTTTGAGGTGGTGGATCTGGCTGAACTCCATGCCGCACTCAGTGCACACGAAGGGCCGCACATTCTGATGCTTCAGCATGTGGTTCTGCAGCTGGCTGCGGTAGTGGAAGGACTTGTCACACTCGAGGCACTGGTAGAGGGTAGGGCCCTGGTGGGAGGCCAGGTGGCGCTTGAGCTGAGTCAGAGTGGAGAAGTCCAGGCCGCACTCAACGCAGACATGGCAGCGGCCGCTCTCGTGTTTCACCTCATGGGCCTTGAGCTCGCTGGGGTAGGCGAAGCCGCGGCCGCAGAAATGGCAGCTGTAGGGCTTGACCTCGGAGTGCAGCAGCATGTGGCGCTTGAGGTGGCTGGTCTGCGTGAAGGCCTTGTGGCACACCTGGCACTTGTGGGGCCGTGTGCCCTGGTGCGTGAGCAGGTGTGTCTGCAGGTGGCTGGGCTGCTTGAAGAGCTTGCTGCAGTGCGGGCACGAGTGCGGCTTGATGCCGTTGTGGCCGAGGATGTGTGTCACCAGGTTGTACTTGGACGTGTAGGACTTCTCACACATGCGGCACTGCCAGCGCTTCTGTCGGTCACCTGCCTCCACCAGGTAGGAGTCGTCAATCTGCACGTTGATGTCTAGCCGGTCCAGCTGGGCCTTCTTGTGGCGCTCCACGGTGGAGCCAGTGGCATCCACCTCAAACTCACCCTGCTCTTGCCACACAAAGCCCTGCTCTGGCTTCACAGGCTCCGGGGAGGTTATGGTGGGGACCTTCGGCTCACTCAGAGGGGCCAGGTGGGGTGGCTCAAAACTGCACTCTGCAGGCAAGGCCTCTGGCCCAGGCAGTGCCACACTAGGTTCAGGGAAGCCGTCCTGGGGTGGGTCGGGGAAGTGAGGATCATAGGGGGCCACGTCCAGCTCTGGCCTTGGAGCTCGAGGCAGGCTTCGGAGCGTCCGGGGCTTGCGGCTGAAGGTGCTGAGGTCGATCATTTTGACAGCGCTGCTCTGCACCAGGGCCTCGCAGCCCCCTGCAGTTACCTCGACAGGGGCCTCAGGTGGCCCCGTATCCTTGTCATCCCCAGTCACGGAGACCTCATAGACCTCCTGTTCTTCCTCCTCCTCTGCCTTCTCGAATTTGACCTTGGGCACCAGCCGCACGGGTGGCCGTGTCTTCCGCCGGGTGTGCTTCTCAAAAGCTGCCTCTACCTCCAGCACCTCCTCCTCCACTGGCTCCTCCAGGGCCTGCCCGTTGCAGGCCAGCTGGTAGACACTGGGGCCAGGAGGCCGTGGCTCCCCGATGGCTGCCCCAGACAGCTCAGGCCCTAGGTCTGGGTAGAAGGCTTCAGCGCTTATGGTGGCTCCAAAGAGCTCATTTTCTGAGACCAGGCCCAACACTGCGGCCTGGGCCAAGGACAGTACCACCACGGCATCCGTCTGTGTCCCTGAGTCCATGAAGCCCTCCATCCCGCAGCGGCTGGCTAGGAGGGCATCGCTGTGGAGGAGAAGGATGAGTGTTAGTGCTGTGGGCTGCATTCGAGGGAGAACAAGGGCTGGACTAGCAGACCCTGCGTCTGCCCAGCCTTTCTACTATGCTCTTGGAAACAGGACATACTTGCAACTTCAGGGAACAATGACGCATCTGTGGGTCTGTGCTGTCTCCTTGATTGCCATGTGAGTACCTGGGTGACCCCTGCCCTGCTGCCTCAGTCTTCCCAACTGCACAACAGGGAGGGTGGGTTCCTTCAGTGGCTCCTGAATAGGTTTCTGAAGTTCTCAGAAATCGGACTGAAAAGCCAGGTGTGGTGGCACACGCCTGTAATTCCAGCACTTGGGAGATTAAGGCAGGATGATCAGTGCAAGTTCGAGACCAGCCAGGGCTACAAAAGTGAGCTCAAGGCCAGCCTGAACTGCATAGCGAGACCCTGTCTCAAAAAGACCAAAAAACAAAAACAAACAACAAAAAAAGAAATTGAATTGAAAACGCAAAAAATAAGCATTTTATCATTATTAGAACCCACTTACTCACATGTACTGTGCACCACATTCATTCTGGCACACAGGAGTCCCACTGGCCACACTGTCAAGGCCGTCAACTTTATAGACCAGGTGTCTGTACTGAGAGGGAGGTGTTAAATAAGTGTCACTGAGTGTGACACCTGGGCTGTGTGAATGGGAAATCATATATATATATGTATATATATATATATATATATATATATATATATATATATATATCCTGTCTGACACATAGGTAATTTTTCTTATTTCCTTTTTTTGAGATAGGGTCTCGCCATGCAGCTCAGGCTGGCCTTAAGCTCACTTTGTAACCCAGGCTGGTCTTGAACTTTCAAAGATCCTTCTGCCTCTGCCAGGGTGGGGATACAGGTTAAGAGTCACCACACCTGGCAATAATCATTTTGGACTAGCTCAGTGTCACAAAATATCTAAATCTACATAGATGAAAATATAGCTTCTATCTAACTTACAAATCTGGTTCCTTGGCAGCCACCATGTTTGGGACCCTGATCTCATAGGTGCCAGTAAGCTGTGTTCATCTGATCCGCTCAGGTATCAACCCCACCAGGAGGATTCCAAATTTGGGCCCAGTTAAGACCTTGTCAGAGTAAAACTAATAGGGCTGAGGGTGTATATCGGTGTGAAGGCCCTGAGTTCCACTGGTCCTCCTGGCCCTCCCAGAGGGCTCTGCCTGCCTCAGTCCACCCTGGGCTCCCCAGGACCATGATGTACCCCCAGCCGTGTGTCTGTGGATGTTCAGAGTCTCCTCTGGGCCCCAGGTCACCAGGCCTGCCTGGTTCAAACGCCTGCCTCACACAGAGGAGGTATGGGGCTGTGGGAGCTCCCGACAGTCCTTCCTGAGGAAACCAGCCTAGGCTGGGGGCACTCCACCGGCTTCCCCTTCCTGTGGCCACCTAAAAATACCCAAGACAGGAATTTGGCCTCTTCAAAACAGGCCCTGATGGCCAGGCATGGTGGTGTACACCTATAATCCCAGCATTTGGGAGGCTGAGGTAGGAGGATCAGTGTGAGTTCAAGACCAGCCTGGGCTATAAAAGTGAATTCAAGGCCAGCCTGAACCGCATAGTGAAACCCTGTCTCAAAAAGACACAACAAAACAAAACAACCAACCAACCAACCTAACAAACAAACAAAAACACCAGGCCCTGATGATTACACCACCAAGCTTCCAGTGGGGTTCTCGGGTAGGAAAAAGGTCTTTTCAGCTCAGAGACCATGTGGAACAGGACCCGACTATCAGCTGCTGGGAAGGACACTAGATGAGGAACCTATAGTCAATCTGGCTTTATGTCCCTGCTCACCCACTCATCACACAAGGGTAATCAGCAAAGTCCCCTCAACATCATTTCTACACCTCAGTTTCCCCATTCTTTAGATGGGGAAAAGAGACACCCATGCATGGAAAGCTGGGCAGGCTCCAGAGAGGTCACATGGCAACTGAAAGGACTTCGCTCATCAGTCTTGAATGATGTGAAGAGTTCCCAAGACAGCCCCTACACCAGGGACAACTGTGGCCCAAGAGCTCTATGCTCAGCGCTGGGCCCTAAGGGCTATGCCCTGTGCATGGAGTGGACAAGCCCAGCAAGGAGGGCCCTACCTGCCAGCCCCAGAGGGCACCTGCTGTGCCCCCATCCCTCCTGTCACCACAGCAGCCTCCCGCGTCTGCTGTGGCTTTCAGCAAACAATGCACTCAGCATTTTTTCTAAACTTCCCCAAAGGCGGGACCCACAAAGAGAAGAGGAACTGAGCCGGTGACCTCTGGCAAGTCCAGGCCTGCCCAAGCTTCTACCCCTCCCTCATCTGTGGAGGGAAGAGGGCTGTGGACTGGGGGAGTGAGGAGAGATGAGATGGGGTATTGGTGTCAACTTTAGTTCCTTCTCTGAAGGCCAATAGCAATCCCCCACATGACCTCAGGGGAGGGTGCCAGGAAACCTTACCCTGGAGGACAGAAGGCCAGGTCACATGGGAGCCAGAGCTCAGGCCTGGGGCAGCTCAGGTCTGGCGTGCCTACTGGGAGGCTCAGCCTCAAAGTCCGTACTGTTTATACCAGAACACTGAATGCATAACAGACTGTCTCGGACAGCCAGGTCTGCCTTCCCCAAGGGAATCAAGACCTCACCTTTGAGGGCTTTATACCAAGGTGAGGGTAGGAACAGGCGTGGAGGGGGGACAATAGGGAACTGCAATCTTGGATGGAAGGGCTCCAGCTCATCACTACCTCCAGATTCTAGGGAGCCATGTAACCCTAAAGCAATTCCATTGGGTGAGGAAGTGTGCACCCTGCTTCCCAGCCCTGAAACAGGATGCACGAGAACACCCTCCCATGGGATATATATACTGGGGTTCACACGCAGGCCTCCCTGTGCAGGTAGGCTGGCTGGTGGCTGGGGCCCAGCAGGAGCATCCATGCCTGACCTAGGCCACAGCACCATCACCCGTGACCTGCTCTGGCCTGGGAAGCCAGGTGCAGGGGCCTGGGACTGCCTCAGGGTCTCTGGGTCCACCTGGCAGCATGTCCTGCTTCCTTTCATGGGAACAGACACTCATGCTATCTTGTCCCAAGCAGGTGCAGGTTACGTGTGCACACACATGTACACATGTGTGCATGTGCCCAGCAAGTCAGAAGAGGACAGGGACTCAGACCTGCACTGTCCTGCCATTGTCCTTGGGCACTACATGGCAGCAGTGCTAGAATCCATCCTTGCCCCCTTGGGACAGGGTCTGGGTCCTCTCCCTATGTCATGCTCCTTTTTATAGCTGTGGCCCTTCTGCTTTTACTTTATGCCTAGTGGGCTGATCCTGAAAGAACCCTGCCCCCCCAGGGGGGTGGCACCAGGTGCCTCTCAGCTCCCCACAGCTAGGACTCCTACCAATGCGCTCACATCCTCAGTGTGTGGAGAAAATACAGGCAGGGAAAGGGAGACACAGGAGCTGGCTGGTATAGATGTGCGGGGAGTGGGGCTGGGGGAAGGAGAGATGGAGGGAGGGGGGAAGGGAGACAGGGAGACAGAGTGAGAGAGAATGGCGGGCAGGGGTAAAGGGGCTGAGCTGGGGGGAGGAAGAAAGGGGGAGGGGGGGAGAGACACTCAAGTCAGGACTGCTCTATTTCCCATGTCCCAGTGTCACCCTGGGGGGTACCCACCAGGAGACCTTCCCATCCCAGATGCAGACACAGCCTTAAGTCTCTTCTACTTCACTTACTGCTTCTCCTACTTCTTCACAGTACCACAGTTCCCAAATCACTGATGTCAGCCCTGTGACCCGGGGCAAGTACCCTGGCCCCTCAGGCCTTAGTGTCCTTGTGTGCAAAATGGGCACAAGGCTGACTGGAAACAAGAGACTATGTGTTACTCTCACCTACCTGCCTGCGGTGCAGGGTCCCTTCTCTCATTCCTTACTTTTCTCCCATGGAGCCCTGGCTCTGGGGCCAGGCATCCCTAAGGCCTGGCCTGGGGTTGGTAGGACAAGAACCATTTTGAACCAAGAGGACCTAGCGACACTGGGATCTGCTTTGATGATTCCCAGCACCAGGAGGACTGTCCAAAAGCTGCCAATGATGCTGGTTTAGTCTGATGACCACTCCCTGAGGCCTGGTAGGTCCCAGCTGTCTGATTCAACTCGGCAGAGGTGTGGTGGTGGTAGTGGGGAAAGATAGGTTTTTTTTTTTTTTGTACTGGGTATTGGACCCAGGGCATTTCTACTCACAGCCCCAACCCTCTTTTATTTATGTATTTATTTATTTTGTCTTTTTGAGACAAGGCCTTACTATGCAGTTCAGGCTGGCCTTGAGCTCACTTTATAGCCTAAACCAGTCTCACGCTTTCAATGATCTTACCTCAGCCCCTAATACTGGGATAACAGTAATGCACCCCACCCTCACCACACCCACCATCATTTTTATTTTTTGAGAGTCTTGCTAGGTTGCCAAGCACCCCAGGCTATGCTTCAAGGTGGAATCCTCCTGCCTCAGGCTCCTTGAGTGTTTAGACAACAGGCATAGGCCCAGCTCCAGTTCTGCCCTTGGTCTCTTGATGCTGACCTTGAATCACCAGGCCCTAATCCTGCAACTGAGCCACTGATTTAACAAACACCGACTGAGTGCCTATCAGGTACCAAGCAGTGTAGACCGCAGTGGCCAAGCAAAACTCCTGCCCTCCTGGAGTGGACCTGACAGGGTCTGGGGAGACAAGAGATACCATGCTGCCTGACCCTGCTGGGCCTGAGCGACACTGAGGCCTGCCCACCTATGTTCTGTGTTCTGCTCTTTGCTCCACCTTTGGCAAGGCCACCCATTTACCCTGTTGTGCTCCCTGTGGACCAGGAGGTGGGCCCCCGGGAAGAGGAAGTCAGCACCCGATGTTTCTGCAAGCTGCGGCTCCGTGCCAGTCTCACTTCTGCTCAGGGGCACAGACTGGGCTCCAAGGTACCAGGGGAAGGGGGCTGGGTAGCCCAGAGGGAGTGTTTAAGTCTCTTCCTCTCTAGATTAGATCTCTGCCTCAGCTTCCCCTTTTCTCCATGGAAAGATTTGCTGAAGCCCAACTCCAGGAGCCAGAGTGGCTGGGCCACCACCAAAACAGGTCTGATTGTCTCTTCCCCTCCCTTATTTATTTATTTTTAAGTGGGGTCTTGCTATGTAGCCCAGACTCACTTTGAATTTCTGGGCTAAAGTGATCCTCTTGCCTCAGCCTCCTAAATAGCTGGGATTAAAAGTATATTGCCAGCGCACGCCTGTAATCCTAGCACTCGGGAGGCTGAGGGAGGAGGATTGGTACGAGTTTGAGATCAGCCTGGGCTACAAAAACGACCTCAAGGCCAGCCTGAGCTGCATAGCAAGACCCTGTCTCCAAAAGACAAAAATAAATAAATACATAAATACATAAATAAATAAATAAATAGCCATTACTATGGTTTACCTAATTTTTATTTATGTATTTGGTACAGGGTCTTACTATGCAAGTATAGGGTCTCACCACACAGCTTGGACTCACAGTGATCCTGTTTGCAGCCTCCCCCATGCTGGGATTATAGGCATGCAACACCATGCCTGGTCTTGGTGGCTGGCTTGGTGCAACCGGGCATGGTACTGGAGCAGCATGTGCTGATGGGGATTGAGCCCTGGTCCCTGTGCTGGCCTAAGCAGGTGCTTAGTCTGCTGAGCTATCTCACTGGCTCACTTCAGTTTAAAAATATAAGGAAACTAGCCAGACATGGTAGTGCACATCTGCAATCCCAGCACTCACAAGGCGGAGGCACCAGTGCTGTGAGTTCAAGGCTAGCCTAAACTGTATAATGAGACTGGGTCTCCAAAAAAAAAAAAAAAAGTGAAGGACACTGAGGTCTAGGGAGGGAAAGCTCTGGTTTAAGGACCCATCATGAGATGGTTGTGAGCGAGGCCTAGAACCTAGGCCTCTGCACTGGCTACCTCCCCTCAGCCTTGTGCCTAGGAGACAGAATGTGCACGCCTTGATCCAAGGCCATCTATCAAGCCTTTCTCCTACTGCTAGGCTGATAGGGCCTCTGCCAGCACTGCCCTTCATCGGCACCAGAAATTCCCTGGCATTTTCCCTGCCCCATGGCATCTGGAGCCACCTGCCAGGAAGTGTTCTGGGCAGGCTGGGGCCCCTCCCCAACCTGGGAACATCGCTGGGGTGGCTGAGTTCTAGTTTATTTTTTTGTGATGCTGGGCCTGGACCAAGGGCCTCATGTGTGCCAGGCAAGGCTCTTCCAGGGAGCTGCAGCCCAGCTACGCGGCTCACATTCTGTGTCCCCATAGCTTGGCCCACTGGTTTCATCAAACACTCATCTAGCTGGTGGTGTAAAAGTGCTCTGTGAAGCAGGGAGTCCCTGAGACGTGGGTGGGCCTCATCCATCCCTGGAAGGCCTTATGAGCAAAGCTGCCGTTTCCCAGAAGGAAGTCTGCCTCCAAGTGTAACCTACAGATGCTGCCCAAGTTCCCAGCCTGCCGGCCTGCTCTGCAGATTTCGACCTGACAGCCCCCACAATTGCATGAGCCAGTTTCTTAAAATAATCCATGTATCACTTTCTCTCCATATATATCTCCTCTTGCTTCCATTTCTCTGCTGAACTCCAACTGGTAGCCACACTGATCCCTAATTAGAGCTGCTGAGGGGGCCCCTTCCCTGTGTAGACAATGGACAGTGGGCTCAGGAAGAAGAGAGGGTGGCAAGGGAATGAGTGGGAGCTGGGAGGGGGTGAGAAGGCAGCTGACAGCCATCACCACGGGACCAAGAAGGGACAAACAAGGGGGAGGCCATGAGGCCCAGCATTGTGTCATCTTCGGTCTGAAGTCATAGGTCCTCAGAAGCCATGCCCTGGTCCTCCTGCCCAATGGACACACACCCAAGGTACACATCTTAAGGTCTTTGCTGCCAAGGAGAGACACTGGCTTCCCACAGACAGGATGGTGGCTTGCTGAAGACCCTTTGCCAGAGCTGCTCAGCTGTAGCCAAGGCAAGTCCTGCAGTGTTCCCCAAGGGGGTAGGAGTTCGGGGACCCTCCTATCCAAGGCCATGGGAAAACTGAGGCACTCTGCTCCTGCCATGGGAACTCTTGATTCATTTGTTTCCTCCACCTGTAACCCCCATGTGCCCTGTAATGCTCTGTGCAGCCCATGGTTTGGGCGTTGTGGGTGTGGGCACCTGGGGTTCTAGCACTCAGTCCTCTTGTAGAACATCACTCAAGTGCCCTGGCCTGTGTCTGCCCCCTTGCCCTCAAACCCCAAACAGTCCATCAGAGGACAGTGAACCTAAACAAGCGCCAGGCCTGCACCAAACCCCGTGACACCTACCCTGTGGGCCACCTGCGATCCCATCCCGTAGGGCCTCTGATGCTCTTCCCTGTTTCTACCCATCTCTAGTCCCCTATACCAGGCCTGTGCCCCACAAGTTCCAAGTCTGTTAATGATCTATTTGTGCAGCCATTTGCTCAATCTCTGGCAGTTGTTAGATGACCAATCCCCCAAGGGCAGAGCCCCGGCCTGTCTGCCCACCCTGCATCCCCAGCAGACTGATGAGTACACTGGTCACGGTGCCCTTTCGAGAAGAGCCATGTGTGGGATGCAGAGATTAGAGAGGCCCCAGGCCTTAGCAGAAACCCGAGCCTCGTTTCGGGTCCCCTAAGCTGCACGACCGGTTCGGGTTCCTGGGGGACACACAGCCAGCCTCAGGTTTCTGGAAGGCTCCGTCTCTCTTCCAATCAGAGGCAAAAAGTACACTGGTCCGGCCAACAAGAATACTGTGTTGTACCTGAAAGTCACCAGCCTAATGCAACAGTGAGAAACACCTTAGCTCCTGAGTTTCAAGAGACAAAGATAAGAATAAGGAGGGGAGGCGTGAGCAGCTGATGGATCCATCACTTGCTGGTGATATTCCTAGACCCTAGGAACAGCCTTCTGGGTGGGGAGTAGCATTTGTATCTTATAGCTATGGAAACTGAGGCAGTTCCTGTAGACAAATATAGAGACCCCATCTGTGTGATCAGGTAAAGGCTGAGCTTTCTAGGGGGCATTTTTATCTGCTCACAACCTCACACCTAGGAGCCCCTTATGCTTCCCTCCCCCTCCCTCCCTCCCTCCCTCTCTCCTGAGCCCTCCACGCTGGCTCTATCCTGTCTTCCTTCTCTCCATCCCTCCCCTCTTCTGTTTCCGTGGCAACCCCATCCTCCACTGTGCCACTCAGTCCTGCGATCCCGATCCCATCGTTTCCCTTTCCTCTTTCATCTCTGCATCGCAGGGGAGAGCCCAAATCGCCCCATGTCCTTTCCATCTGGCCTCTCGCTCCCTTTTACTGTCCTTTTATCTCCTTCAATATTCTCCTGTCATCCCAGGGTAACATTTATTTACCTCTTGCTTAAAAATAAAAAAGGAAAAGAAACTCCATTCCATCAGCCTGGGCTCCTCCCATCAGCCCTGGCCTCTTTTCTCTTGGGGCCTCTCCAAGGGTCCAGTCCCCACAGTGCAGGGCAGGAGACAGATCACAGAACATACTCCTTGCCCACCACAATGGATCTTTCCTGTTGACCTCAGCAGCAGAAGGAAGAAAGAAAACACAGGGCCAGATTTAGTGGCACATGCCTGTAATCCCTATCCATTAGGAAGCTGAGGCAGGAGGATTCCAAGTTTGAACACAGATTAGGCAACTTAATGAATTAGCGAAACCTTGTCTCACAATGCAAAATTACCGTGCATTTAGGAGGCTGGGGCAAGTTCATCATCTTGAGTTAAGGTCAGCCCAGGCTACATAGCCCTTGTCTCAAATTGAACAATCAAACAAACAAACAAACAAAATGCAAAATAGAAAGGGTTGGAATGTTAAACACAGGATGACAGGTGTGTGCAGGGAGGGCTCACTCCCTAGAGAAGGGCTGAACCTCCCAAAGGTCAAGTTAAGAGAAAAGTCAGAACACAGGTGGAGTCAGGGAGGACTTGCAACCAGGTTTAAGCCCACCCCTAAAGCCCTCCACAGCACTGTCTGAGGCAGGAACACCCCAAGGTCCAGGAAACCCAACCAGGTTACCACCGCAGACCTGCTCTGCCTCATGGCCAAGACCCAGGCCGAGGAGTACAGCAAGCAGATCCTCATGCAGACATGTCGGGACTTCTCAGTTCTGCAAAACCCTGAGGGCTGAGGCTGCAGCTCTGGCTCCCATCCCAGCCCTGCTCACAAAGCCCGCTTTCCTGTGGTCCTCCGCTGCCCCAGAGGAGGAAGCACCGGCCATGGGCTCTCCACCAGTCTAACTAAAGGCACAATTTTTTTTTTAAATTTTTATTTTTAATTTTATCTTTTTTTCTTGTTTCAGAACTTTTGTTTGTTTATTTTTATGGCCGAGTCAGCCTGCCCTGAGGGCAGGGCTGGTGCAGCATGTGGTGCTGGGTATTCAACCACGGTCCCTGCAGCCGCCTAAGCTTTCCAAAGCAGGCGCTTTAGACCACTGAGCCATCCTGCCAGGCCCCAAAGGCACAATTCTTTTCAGTCTCTTTAGATGTCATCTGCCGAGTCCCTAGTGTAGCATTTTGCACATGAGAACATTGAGACTCAGAGCAGCTATTCTTTGTCTAAGTGACAAAGCCACCAAGAAGTGCAGCAAGGCCCGAGCTGAGCAGTCCTGTTCTTCCTCGTGGCACCTCTGCCTGTGTCCCATCTAGCCCTTGCCCAGCCTCCTCCCAGCTTCTCCATGGCCCTGTTTAGTCTCCAGTGATCAGAAATGAAAGGAGAAACTAAAGTCTGGGAACAGTTTTGCCAGCAAAAATAACACAAGCCGATTATGGCTGTGGCCTCAGTGTTACCACTTGACAGGGAGAACAGACTGGCTGGTGTAAAACAGTATCAGGTTGCCTGGAGAGGAGAGGGGCCTGGACTGGAAGAGCCCACAGACTGGGTGTCTGGCTAAAGCTGAAAAACCTGCTGCGCATGGTGGAGGCTGGGGTGCTGGTGTCCACCAGAGCCCCCAAAGCTGGGCTCCAGTCCCACTAGAGAGGCTGCCCAGCCTGCCCATGACTGACAGCTGTGACTGTTGTCTTCATCTGCAGTGGGCACACACAGACCCTAGTGAGATCATGTCACAGACTGCACCATTTTGGCAATGCAACCCATTTCACAGAGGAGGAAACTGAGGTACAGGAAGACTTGCTCAAGATACACCAGAGCATAAGTGGAGGCCAAGCCTAACCTCTAGAGTTTCTGCTATAAAGGACAGAAGCCAGGTGTGGTGGCACTCACCTATAATCTCAGCACTGTGAGAGGTTTTTTTTTTTAAAGATTTATTATTTTTAGAGGATCGGTGTGAGTTCGAGACCAGCCTGGGCTACAAAAGTGAGCTCAAGGCCAGCCTCAACTGCATAGCGAGACCCTGTCTCAAAAAAGGCAAAAAAAAAAAAAAAAAAAAGATTTATTATTTTTTTCTCTTGTTTCAGAATCTTTGTTTATTCACTCATGGCCGGGGGCAGGGCTGGCACAGCATGTGGTGCCGGGGATCGAACCGCGGTCCCTGAAGCCGCCCAAGCTTTCCCAAGCAGGCGCTTTAGGCCACTGCTCGAGCCATCCCACTGGGCCCCAGCACTGTGAGAGGTTGAAGCAGGAAGATCACAAGTTCTAGCCCAATACAGATAACTTAGTGAGACTCCTGTCTCAAAAGAAAAAAACATTAAAACATTTTTTAAGTTATACACAGCCGGGCATGGTGGCACACTCCTACAATTCCAGTACTTGGGAGTCTGAGGCAGGAGGACCACTGGGAGTTTAAGACCAACCTGGACTACAAAGTGACTCCATAGCTGGCCAGAGCTGCAGTGAGAGACCCTGGCTCAAAAAGTGCTACAGAAACTGTCTGGGGATACAGTTCAGTGTGAAGGCTTTGGGCTGACTTAGTCCCCAGTACCATAAGTACGCATGCCTGTGCACACACAGAAGAAAGGTTCAGGAAGCGATGCACCTGACAGAGGGCTGGCCCACTGAGGATGCGCTGCTGTTACTGTTCCTTTCATTATCCACTCCAGGGACCAAGCTGCTGCTGGTGGGGCAGAGATCACTTGTCTCAAAGAACTCATAGTTTGGGAAGAGATGAGATTAAGCGTCACAAAGTGGGTACAGAATATCAGACAGCGAATAAGCATACAATGTGTGGAATGGGGTGGGGAAATAGCTCAGTGGCCTATAGACTTGCCTGGCAAGCCCAAGTCCCAAGCTCAATCCCCAGTATGGCATGCCATGCCAGCCCCAGAACTGGGTGTGGTGGCACAGTCCTGTAATCCCAGTGCTAAGGAATTTGAAACAGGAGAATCACTATAAATCTGAACTGTGTAGCAAGACCTTGTAGCAAACAATTAAAAACATTAATTAAAATTTTTTTAAAAAAATGTAGGACCATGGGGCCTGGCAGGATGGCTCAGTGGTCTAAAGCGCCTGCAAGCGGCTGCAGGGACCGTGGTTCTATCCCTGGCACCACATGCTGCACCATCCCTCCCTCAGGGCAGGCTGAGCCAGCCATAAAAATATATAAACAAACAAACAAACAAAAGTTCTGAAACACCAAAAGTGAGCTCAAGGCCAGCCTGAACTGCATAGCGGGACCCTGTCTCAAAAAGAAAAAAAAAAAAAAAAAAAAAAAAAAAAAAAAAAAAAAAAAAAAAAAAAAAAAAAAAAAAAAAAAAAAAAAAAAAAAAAAAAAAAAAAAAAAAAAAAAGTGGGACCATGAAAGCTCAGAATACTTTTTCTTTTTTTGGCAGGACCAGGGTTTGAACTCAGGACCTTGCACTTGCCAGGCAGGCACTTGGGCCACGGAGCTATCTCCGGGGCCCCACACAGTATACTTTTTAATGTAAGGGATTAGGAACTCCTTCCATAAGAACCCTGAAAGATGGACACTCAGAGCCAGGGCTACATAAACTGTGGCCTAGCACTGTCCCTCATACCTGGCCACATGGGCCTCAGTCTACTTGTCTACAGCCTGGGTAAGAGCTACCTCTGCTAGGAGCTGAACGCACTTGAACTAATTAGAAAGATCTTCAGAGTACAATGCCTTGTCTAATGGAGAGGTCCTGCTGGCTAGAAAGCCCCTTCCCAAAGGCCCACAGTGACAACAGGTCCTTCCCCAGTGCAGAAAACAGAAGGCAGAGAACACAGAAGAGCAGTGGGCAGCAGTGGTGCCAGGGCTCCAGGACACCTAAGCAATAGGGTTAGCAGGGCAACTGCACCCTCCCTGCAGCCAGTGTGACTCATCCTAGGCTGCCAGTCCCATAGGCCCCTGGCAGCGTTGCTGTAATCAACATTTATTTTGCAGTCACCCACACACCCAACTCAGTCTGGATCGATGCTAGGAGAGGAGCAGAGGATGCCACAGCTCATTCACGTAATGCTGCCATGGTCTGGGGGTGGGGCGAGCTGGTGTGCCGTCACGCCCGGCAGTGGACACGCGCACACGCCAGTCATGCACAGCACTTCTGCAGGCTGTCATCCATTGAAGGTGGGGATATGCGGTGAATGGAGCTCCATGAAGAGGTGAGAGTCCAGGCGCCCACACTGGACTGCTGCACAGATGGAGAGGGCACAGTGTACAGGAGGCCAGGGATTGCCAGGGGCAGGAGGAGGCAGCCACCAGGATGCTGGAGCCTAGCAGCTGCAGCAGAGGGTCTGAAAGGGGCAAGAGCCAGGCTAGGGTCTCACAGGCAGGTCTCTGGAGGAGGGGAGGCCAAGAACTCAGAGGAGAGGTGTTCAAGATGGCCAGGGAGGAACTGGTTTCTTTTCCAATCTGGATCATAATCGCTGACACTTACGAGCTTGAGAGGTGGGCTCTGGCCTTGCATCCCAACACATCGAAATGCAAGTGCATGAGTGGGACCTAAATGTCACAGTGATTTCAGTGGTGGTGACTAGTGCCAAACTAGTGCCTGGCCTTCCCTAGAGGTTTCAGGGTCTGCTCCAGGCTCTCCCTATGGGTCTGGGGTACTCAGGGCAGACAATGGGGTGCAAAGGGGGCCCTGTAGCTTGGGTCAACAGTCAGGCTGGGCACTACCTAACTATGCAGCCTGAGCCAAGCTGCTTTCTCTCGGAGCCTCAGCTTTGATTATAAAATGGGAGCGTCCTCTCACATAGCATGGTGAAAAACACTAAGATATGTCACTCAAGTTAGCGTATCCTGGCACAAGAAATGGCCATTTCTAGCTTTATTTATTTATTCATTTGCCAGTAGTGGGGCCAGTCTATCCTATTTTTATTCTAAGGCAGGGTCTTATTAAACTGCTTAGGCACGGGGCCAGGGAGATAGCTCTGTGGCACAAGTGCCTGCCTGGCAAGTGCAAGGTCGTGAGTTTGAACCCTGGTCCCACCAAAAAAAAAAAAAAAAAAAAAAAAATTGCTTAGGCGGGACTTGAACTTGTAAACCTGCTTCAACCTCCCAGATACTGGGATTACAGGCACAAACTACCATACCTGGTTCTTCCTACCTTTAACCATCATAATATATGTACACACACTATGAATCACCTTGGGATTTGGAATGTCCTTCTGATCACTAAAGTGAGTTAAATATCACAAAAAAGGGGAAAGAGATGGAAATGCAGGAAGAATCAGCAAATCAGGCCCAAAGAGGAGCAGAGAGATGTGCACCACCAACCTGGCGCTCAGAAGATTCAAGCTCAAGTTCTTTGCCCATGGACAGGCCCTGAGTTGCCAGGGTGCCCATGGGGCAATGATGACCCCTTCCTTGTGCTCCCAATGGGATGCGAGGGCACAGACACTGTTTTTCTTCTGAAATTTCATGACTCATCTGGGCTTGAACCTTCAGTGAACCCCTAAGCCCTGGGTTGCTGGCATCTTTTCCTGGGAATCACTAAACACTGTGCCTGCTCAGTTTCCCTGGTTGCCAGCTAGGATTACCCAGCTCTCTGAAAACAGCCTGGCTGGGACCCAGGATGGCAGACAGCAAGGCCCAAAATTAAGACCTCCAACCCTGTGCTCAAACTGAAGAGCTCAGAAGAAAGCTTTGGGAGGTGAGGGGTACCCTGCTCTCTGCACAGGTCGCACCCTGCCAATGCTCTCCTCCCTCTTCCCACCCCTGGGTACCATAGGTGGGAGGAAACACAAGTTCTTCTGGGCTCAGAAAGACAGGCTGAGCATGAGAATTCTTACACCCCTTGCCCTAGACATAGTCCATTACAGTTCACCAAGCCCTTTTCATGTTACTATGTCCTGTCCTTGTGTGACCTTTGCCTGTGACCCCTACCTCACCCCATTAGCAGCAGCTGGGTCAGCTGCACTGAGTTACTATACCAGGTGGGCCAACTCTAAGTTCAGTGTCAGTCCTGATACAAGGTGTAGTTGATAGTAAATCACCATTGTACAAGTGAGGAAACTGAGGCACAACAAGGTTAAGAAAGGCTTCAAGGGCCCGGCAGGATGGCTCAGTGGTCTAAAGCACCTGCTGAGGAAAGCTTGGGCGGCTGCAGGGACCACAGTTCAATCCCTGGCACTACATGCTGCGCCAGCCCTGCCCTCAGGGCAAGCTGAGCTGGCCATAAAAATAAATAAATAAACAAAAGTTCTGAAACAAGAAAAAAAAAAAAATTAAAAAAAAAAAAAAAGAAAGGCTTCAGTATCCAGCCCCAGGCCCTGGAAGACAGTAATATAGCCAGAGAAGACTGTGAACTTTTCACATTATTATGGGACTTCTAGGGATATTTTTGACGACAAGTATGGTGCTCAAGCGTCAACTAGTTGACAAGCACTGGCATGGCCTACAGTATAGAGGATGGCATAACAGTTTCACCTCCTCTGCCATCACACACAATCACACTTGTGTGCAACTTGGCAAATTACATGCAGCACTTGTAGAGCTAACAGGATTGTACCAACCTATATGTGGTGTGCCTGGGAAGACAGGTGTTTATGGCTGTCACACAGACATACATTTTTAAATTTTGTTTTGTCTTTTTGAGACAGGGCCTCTCTATGCAGTTCAGGTGGGCCTTGAACTCACTTTGTAGCCCAGGCTTATCTCAAACTCACAATGATCCTCCTGCTTCACCCTCCCAGTGCTAGGATTACAGATGTGTGCCACCACTACTAGGATTATAGGTGTGTGCCACCATGCCTGGCAATGTAGGTTATCTTACTTATTAAACTTAGGCTTCTCTCACTATTGTATGTATGTATGTATGTATGTATGCATGCATGCATGTGTGCTATGGCCGGCTCAGCCTGTCTGGGAGTGGGGCTGGCGCAGCATGTGGTGCTGGGGATTGAACTAGTCCTCATTGTTGCCTAAGCAGGTGCTTTATACTGTTGAGCTATCTCGCCAGCCCCTCTTGTGCTACTCCTTTTGTCTTTTTGAGATAGGCTCTCGCTATGCAGCTCAGGCTGGTCTTGAGCTCACTTTTGTAGCCCACGCTGGTCTCAAACTCGCACCAATCCTCCTGCCTCAGCCTCCCAAGTGCTGGGATTACAGGCATGCACCACCACACCTGGCTTTCTTGTGCTATTTCATAAAACAATTTAATAACTTAAAATATAATAGAACAGGGTCATCAAAATATCTCAGTAGAGGGGGCTGGGGAGATAGCTCTGTGGCACAAGTGCCTGCCTGGCAAGTGCAAGGTTGTGAGTTTGAACCCCGGTCCCACAAAAAAAAAAAAAAAAAAAAAAAAAGCTCAGTAGAATAAGCACCTGTTTGGCAAGTGTGAAGTCTTGAGTTCAATTCCCTGTACCACAAGAATAAATAAATAAAATAAAATATAGAACATTTTTTGGCAGCTGTAGCATGTAACTACAAAAATATGCCAAATAATGTTGCTCTTGCTATTATTAAAATTAGTTATGTAGCACCTCTAATATCAGAAAAAATAAGTGATTTCTTACTTGTTAATTTTTGGAATATGTAGAGTTGCAATCAGATATTCAACTCAAAAACTCAACCATCTATCTACCAGACTTTCATAAGACCGATCCTCCCCAGGGAAAAACAGCCCTTCATGACCACGCCATCATGTCGTCACTCTTGGCAGCACACGCAGAGTAAAATTCAATGAAGAACTTGTGGACACGGATCTACAACACTTTCATTGAACCAAGTGCTGGTTACACTAGTGTCACAGAAACAAGTTGTCCCACTAGTTTTATGTTTATGTTACCTTTTAAAAAAAAAATTGCAGGGGTCCGGCGGGATGGCTCAGTGGTCTAAAGTGCCTGCTTGGGGAAGCTTGGGCGGCTTCAGGGACCGCGGTTCGATCCCCGGCACCACATGCTGTGCCAGCCCTGCCCTCGGGGCGGGCTGAGCCGGCCATGGAAATGAGTGAATAAACAAAGGTTCTGAAACAAGAAAAAAAATAATAAATAAAATTTAAAAATTCTTAAAAAAAAAAAAATTGCAGTTGGATACAGTGGTACACACCTATACTCCCAGCACTTGGGAGGCTGAGCAGGAGGACTGCAAGTTTGAGTCCAGTGTGGGCTCAAAATATATATAAAAGGGCAGGATATACCTTAACACAGGGTCATGGGTTGTATTATTCCATCTGTAGTACAGCAAAAACAACCAAATAAGTGAACATAAAGTTTATAATAGCTGGGCTGGTGGCACATGCCTGTAATCCTATCACTTGGGAGACTGAGGCAGGAGGATCAGTGCAAGTTCGAGACCAGCCTGGGCTACAAAAGTGAGCTCAAGGCCAGCCTGAACCCCATAGTGAGACCCTGTCTCAAAAGACAAAAAAAAGAATAAAAAAAAAAAACCTTAAAATAGATATAAACAGAGTTGTTACTTATCACACTAACTATATTGTATGTCGTATGTGAACCAAGATAGCTTCTTTGTACCCAGAGTAGCCCGGTTCCCGCAAGACTGAAGACCTACTCCCAAGCTTTGCTCCTCAAGCACAGTCCCCATAGATGACAGCAGCCTTTAACAGTTCTTTCTTTTTATGAGACTGGTCCTCACCATATTATCCAGGTTGGTGTTGAACTCATGAGTTGAAGTGTCTGTCTGCCTCAGCCTTGTAAAAGCCTGAGACAGGGCCAGCCAAATAGCTCAGTGGATTAAAGCACCTGCAAGCAAGTACAGGGACTGAGGGGTTCGATCTCCAGGCATGCCGGGTGGGCCCTGCCCCTTGGAACAAGCTGAGCTGACAACTGACACAGGGTGTGGTGACACGTGCCTGTAATCCCAGCTCTTGGGAACTTGTAAACAGGTTGATCACTAAGAGTCTGATCTAGTAGTGACATCCTGAATACCCTGTAGACACTCTCCGCCCCCCTAAAAAAAACACCCTGAGACAACAGCCATGACAGCTGGCTTTCCTTTAGAATCTTTTTTTAAAAATTAATTATTTATTTATTTATTTTCTTGTTTTAGAACCTTTGTTTGTTTATTCACTCATTTTTATGGCCGGCTCAGCCTGCCCCAAGGGCAGGGCTGGCGCAGCATGTGGTGCTGGGGATTGAACCACAGTCCCTGAAGCTACCCAAGCTTTCCCAAGCAGGTGCTTTAGACCACTGAGCCATCCCGCGTGACCTCCTTTAGAATCTTGGTTAGCCACAAAACACTGCTGCATGTGCGCGTGCAGACCTGATGACCTGATGGTAGCAGCTGTGAGGCTTGGAAACACATTTGGTCCTCTGTACCCATGGAATCCACACCCAGGGCTCTGACCAGCCAACTGTGGACTGAAGGTATTTAGGAGAGAGAAAACTGTTGCACTATGACCAACAGACACCATGGAGTGAAGCTGGGGCAGCCGGGTCTGGGTTGAAACTGTCATGAGCCCTTTCTGTGTGCTGTTGGGGGAAGAACTCAGGTCTGTGCATGCAATGAAACATCTGGTCACATTATATCTGGGGAAGTTCTCTAGCCACAGATTTGGGTACTTGAAAAGGTGCACTTAGGTTACCTGCAAAGACCATGGCATCTTAGATGAGGGACTTGGGGGCATCTTAGATGAGAAACTTGGGCATCCCAGAGTTTTGTCTCTAAGGTAGAAAGAAACCTCTCAGGGACCATGAAACACTGATTTCAAAGACTCCACGCTGGGTGCATAGCTCAGGGGAGGACACCTAGTTTCCACTCCAGCCCTATCAAAAAAAAAATTACATTACATTACATTGAAAGGAAAACCAGGTGGCAGTAGCACTGGCTTGGAGTGCTGCCTAAAGCAGCTGAGGCCATCCTACCCCCACCCCAGGAGCTGTGCCCTCAGCACCTGCCCCCCAGCTAAATCATGCAAAGTGCCTGCAGCGGACGCTTGGCAGCTTGAGTGCCCCTACTATTATTAGCCTGGGGACTTGCCTGGGGCCACCCAGCCAGTTCCCGGAGGAGCAGAACTCCAGGGTGCCAGTTCTTAACAGGGAGCTGACTGGTCCCCTGCCCTCCAAGGAAGGCCCTCAGCCTCACACCCCTTCCACCTGCCTCTGGGTACAGCCTTCATGGGTTTCAGGAAATGCTCCCTTGTAAACCAGAAAAACCCGGTGGCCAGCTAGGCCCAGCCCAGCATGCTCAAGTTTCACCAGCAGGCATCCTACAGGTACAGCCAGGATAGGCAGTAGGGGCTGGATGCTGGGGTCTCCTCCAGCCTGTCACATGCACTCTGCTACCTCTGCCCAGGGCTCATAGGTCTTGGACATCCACACCCAGGTCCGTGTCTCCCCTCACTCGTTAGGGCAGCGGTTCTCAACCTGTGGGTCTCGACCCCACTGGGGGTCAAACAACCAAAACACATAGGTTGCCTAAAGCCATTCTGAATCATAACTGTAGCAAAATTAGTTTTGAAGTAGCCACCAAAATTATTTTTTGGTTTGGGGTCACTGCAACTTGAGGAACTGTATTGCGGGGTCATGGCATTAGAAAGGTTAAGAACCACTGCCTTAGGGTCTCATCATGTAGTCATGGCTGGCCTAGCACTAATGGCAATCTTGTTGCTCCAGCCTCCCAAGTACTAGGATTACCGCTGTGCGTCACCACACTGGGTCCTTTCCCAGCTGGCTCTCGCATCTAGAGTGGGCTTCTCAGGGACACAGCTGTGCTTGCTGTCACTGGGGCCTCCACCCAGGCTGTCACATCTTTCCTCTTCACCAAGTCCTAACTCCAAACCCCTACTATCCTTGAGGTCCTTCACTCTGAGCACCCTGGTGAATGTGGATGGTACCCATTTCTCCTGGTAACCTGGGGAAAAGATATCAGTTACTGCCTGAAAGGAGCCACAATAGAGGACTGCTTACCATACCAGATTGTATAAACATAAAAGTCTCAAAAGGAATAAAGCAGCCGGGCGTGGTGGCGCACGCCTGTAATCCCAGCACCTGGGAGGCTGAGGCAGGAGGATCAGTGCAAGTTCGAGGCCAGCCTGGGCTACAAAAGTGAGCTCAAGGCCAGCCTCAACTGCATAGCGAGATCCTGTCTCAAAAAGACAAAAAAAAAAAAAAAAAAGGAATAAAGCAATATATGATTAACTACATGAGGAATTAAAGTGGGACTAGGCACCCATGCAGGGTTTTGTAGGTTGTATAGGAGTTCACCAAGTACACTTAAAAGAAGAGCATTTCAGAGGAAGGAAGTGGTGATTATAAAAGACCACAGGGGCTTCAACTACAGCCTAGATGGGTAGAAACACCATGCACCCCAGACCACAATGAGATGTAGCCCCCAGAGTAGAACAAAGTGGGGGTCCTGCCCAGGGTCCACTGAGCCTGCACCCAGGAGCAGAGCCCAGGGCAGCAGGTGGACTGAGTGTGCTCCTGGCCTTGAGCTTGACAGGCTCCTATGTCAGCTCCTGCGAGAGGCCTCTGTCTACACACTTAAAGGATAATAAAGAAGCCAGCACAAACCAAGCTGATGTTTTGATAATTTGGGAAAACCAGACTGAATGCTCTCAGTAGCACGCAGGTGACACTTAAAAGTTCCCTCTGACTCATGCGTGGGACATTTATGTTCCAGGCACAAAGCATGTGTCAACACAGCCTGTCACTAGAGGCAGGGCTCTGAGCTCCACTGGGCTCAGTCAGGTGCCCAAGAGGGGGAGGGTGGTGGTCCCACCTCTGTGCCCACAAGCAGGGCCTGTGACTCACGGCCACGCACACCAGAAAGTCCCTCCTCCCCTTCAGGTTCTCTCAGGAATCTGCTAAAGGCCCCTGGAACCCTGACACCAAGCTCCTCCAGAAGGGAAGCTTTGGGGGACCTGGATTCACCCAATTCCCACCTTGATGTCGGCCAGCTCAGGCCACTCAGACACAGACATGTCCAGGGGCACTGTGCAGGGCACCTCTCCTGTGACTCCTGGATGCTCTGCCCAGTGGAGCCCCTGGGCTTGAAGGGGGAGCGGGGCAGCACCCCAGGAGCAGCAGCAGAGGCACAAAGTACTCATGGGCTCTCTTCCTCAAACGAACCCACTTCTCTACTCATACTGTCCCCTGAAAACAGAGGCACTATTCAAAAGGAAAAAGAAGAAAGAAATTAGAAAAGAGGCAAAGGGAAAAAAAGAGAGAAACTGAATAGAAGAAAAGGGAGGAAAAAAAGAGAGCCCAATCCCGAGGGAGGCGGTGCGAGTGCAGAATGAAAGGCAAAAGTGAAGAGAAGGAGAGTGGAGCCACAAAGAGCGGGGGAGAGAGAGACAGAGCTTTGAAAGAAAGAATGTTCCGGCTGAATACAGCGTGCAGGGCAGAGGCGAGCTTGAAAAGGAGCAGCCCTGACGCAGTGACCCTTCATTCACGGGAGGTGCCAATCACAGCCACAATGCAAACTCTTTCTTCTTTTCTCCTTCTCTCCTTTCGGAGGAGGGAGAGGCTGAGAACTGCAAGTTAATTTCTCAAAGTACAAAAAATAAATGCTGCACCACTGGAAAAACATCAAAGGACTGCTAGAAAAGCTTTCCCCCCAAAACTCTCCACACCCCCAAGAGCAGAGCTTTCTTGCTGGGGTGCCTCGGGCTGGTGGCCATCAGCTTTATTTCAGGGTCAGCCACCCTGGCCCCAGGCCCATCCTGTCCCCAATGGTCCTGCGTGTGCAGGTTACCAGTACTGAGGCCGGGTGGGCCAGGCATGAGGGGCTGCTCTGACCCCACAGGGGTGTGAGATGCAGGAAGGGGTGCTCAGGAGGCCCTGGAGGTGGAAGGCTTCGAGGCTCAGTCGGCTTGGGCCGTCTCCACCTGGGCCACCTCCTGCGCACATGGGGAGGTGACAGGTCCAAGGCTGAGGTGTGAAATGAATGACACTTCAGCCTGCCCTGGGACCTAATATCCCCTAGAAGCCTTTGCAAGAGCCTGATTAGGCCCAGTCCTCATTCCAGAAGGGTGACGGTGGTGGGGTGGTCCCTCCTTCCAGCCAACAATTGTTGGGTCAGTGTGACAAGGGATGGGCCCCTGAGAACACTGAGACTTACTTTGACAACCCAGAGCAGCCCCTTCCTGAGTCGGCCAAGACCCAAAGACTGCAAGCAGCCAGACAGCAAGGCCGGGTGCAGGCTTCCTCTTTCCTGCATCCCCACAGGGGTCACAGTGGGCACTAGGACAAAGCCTGGCTGCAGCTCAGCTCCTGGGGACACGGCCTTCTGTCTTGTGACCAGATGTCTCCCTGGTGTCCCTCTGAGAGGGCAGATAAACAGTCCTCACCTCCCTTTTCTGTCACCCTCTCTGCCCCCTCCTGTCTCTCAGGTCTCAGTGAGTTCAGAGAACCTTGAGATGGGGTCACCTTTCCACGGAGGGAGCTTTTTTCCTTCTGATTACCCACGAGCCAGATAACAAGCAGTGCTGCTGAGCAGAGGCTGCAGGAGGAAGACTGATTGGTTTATTGATTGATTGATTGTGTCTCAGCCTTCCTGGGCTATTGAGCCCTCAGCCAGCGTGAAACTCATCGGTGTGGACCAATGGGGACTTAGATGCCTGAGGCTCAGCTGGCAGGGGAGGGGCCCAGCTTTGCCATTGGAACAACCCCAGAAGGGCCTCTAAACCCAACCAGGAAGCAGGAGACAGGGGCAAGAGTTAAACACATGAAAATTAGTAGCACTGCCTACAGCCATCGTTACTCTTGAGGTTCAATCTGAGATATGCCCATTCCAACAAATATTTACTGAGCCTGGTGTGGTGGCACACAGGGCTCCAAAGACTGAGGCAGCAGGATCATTCAGAGTCTGAAGCTGGCCTGGGCTACGAAGTGAGTTCAACACCAGCCTGAACTAAACCCAGTCTCAACAAAAAGACCCCCATAATAAAGGCTCCTACTTTGTGTTGGCCAGCTCTTGTATACTGCCCCGGGCCAAAGGGTGGGCACGAACCAGCCCTAACCTCAGGAACTTTGTGGGTAGTAAAAGCAATAGGCAAGAAGAGGAAGAGCTATTGTTTAGCATGCAAAAGGCAATGTTAGAAAGGAAAGCCATAAGGGGCGGGGGCTAGAGGGGGAAATTTTGGGGAAATAGGGGCAGGGAAGTTTTTTCAGAGGTGGTCCCATGCACTTATTTTATTTTTATGGTACTGGGGATTAAACTCAGGACCCTATGCTTGCCAGGCAAGCACTTTTTCTACTGAGCTATCTCCCCAGCCCCCAATGGAGTTATTTTAATATATGGAAGTGACCTATGAGACAACTGATATCTAGAAAACACTACTGATCAATATGTGATTGGGGTCTTTGGATTTTTGTGGGTTTTTTTTTTTTTTTTTTTTTTTTTTTTTTTTTTTTTTTTTTTTTTTTTTTTTTTTTTTTTTTTTTTTTTTTTTTTTTTTTTTTTTTTTTTTTTTTTTTTTGTATTTTTAGGACAGGGCCTACAGGGTCCACACAGTGTCTCACTACCCAGATCAGACTCCTCTGTGTTCAGCCTCCCAAAGAGCTGGGATTACAGGCTCGCTCCACCAAGCCCAGTCTCAGCACACCCTGGAGGTGGGGCCTACCACTGCAGGTCTGGGGATGGAACTCCTGGCCCCATTACTTGCTTGCAGGAGCTTTAATTCCCTGAGTTATTTGGCTAGCCCAGATTTTTCTTGACTATATGCATTGAGAGGAATTAGAAATAGGCAAAGAATAAACTGTTCACAACTGCAGAGAAAATAACTTTGTTGTTGTTGTTGTTATTGTTTTTTGCAGAACCTGAGATCGAACTCAAGACCTTGTACTTGCCAGGCAGGCACTTGTGCCCCTGAGCTATCTCCCGAGCCCCAAAGAAAGTAACTTTAGGGGCTGGGGAGATAGCTCCAAGGCACAAGTGCCTGCTGGGCAAGTGCAAGGTCGTGAGTTCGAACCCTGGTCCCACAAAAAAAAAAAAAAAAAAGAAAGTAACTTTGTACAAAACGTAAAAGTAATCCATTCAGGATCCTTCATGTCTCTCAGGAACTATACCTACTTCCCATTCCTAAATCCCTATTCCTTTGCCCTAATAAATTTTTCTACTGAAACAATAACAAAAAACAGAAGAAAAAAAGAGAAGACCTACTCATAACCTTGCACTAGGCTCAGCAGTAAACAGCATTTATGCCACAGATTTAACCCGAAATTATGATTTAATGATATTCATAACAGAAGGGAAAAATGATAGGATAGTGGAGAAAGAAATCCTTACCCAGGAGTATGGAGGCAACAGATATTGCCAACATTGGTAAATCAAGCAGTAGGAGAAATGTAAGTCTTTCAAAATATGGAGGTGAGCTGTAGAAGGCAGGGATTGAATGCACTGCCAGTGATGACCAGCGTGTGCGTGGGCTAGGGGAGTGAGGTGGGGTGGGGCCTGTCGATGTCACCCTCCTCCCATCAGTATTGTGGCTGTGTAAAAAATTTCCTCAAGAGTAGGGAGGGTCCAATGAGATAGCTCATTGCTATGAAGCGCCTGCTTAGGCAACTGCAGGGACCAGGGTTCCAATCCCCAGTACCACATGCTGCGCCAGACCCAGCCCTAGGGCAGGCTGAGCCAGCCATAACTTTTTTTTTTTTTTTTTTTTTTTTTGTCTTTTTGAGACAGGGTCTCACTATGCAGTTCAGGTTGGCCTTGAGCTCACTTTTGTAGCCCAGGCTGGTCTCGAACTCACAGCGATCCTCCTGCCTCAGCCTCCCGAGTGCTGGGATTACAGGCGTGCGCCACCACGCCCGGCCAGCCATAACTTATATAAGTAAATAAATAAATAAAGTTAAAAAGAAATAAATACAACATTTTAAATTAAAAAAAAAAGTGAGTGGGGAGAGGTGGCATGGTGGCACACACCTGTAATCCCAGGAGGCTGAGTCAGGAGGATCAAAATTTGAGCCCAAGGCCCGGCGGAATGGCTCAGTGGTCTAAAGCGCCTGCTTGGGAAAGCTTGGGCTGCTTCAGGGACTGCGGTTCGATCCCCGGCACCACATGCTGTGCCAGCCCTGCCCTCAGGGCAGGCTGAGCCGGCCATAAAAATGAGTGAATAAACAAAGGTTCTGATGGGGCTGGGGAGATAGCTCCGAGGCACAAGTGCCTGCTGGGCAAGTGCAAGGTCGTGAGTTTGAACCCTGGTCCCACAAAAAAAAAAAAAAAAAAGGTTCTGAAACAAGAAAAAAATAAATAACTAAAATAAAAAAATTTGAGCCCAGTTTGGGCAACTTAGTAAGATCCTATCTCAAAGTACTAAAAAATGAAAGGTGGGAATGTAGTTCAGTATGAAGGCCTTGGGCTCAAACAAACCCCAGTACTGGAGAAGGATTACACTGGGCAAAGCAAAAAGCAGGAAGATGGGAAGGGTGTGACAGCTCACAGCACAGGACAGGGTATAGGGTCAAGATGACTACATGGCAGTGTGAGGACATGCAGGCTGAAGCAAACAGCTCCAACACTGCAGTCCCTCACAGCAGCTCAGGACCACGACCTAGAGTCAAGTACGGCATTCAATATTCCCAGCCTCAGGAGCTCACATGCCTGTCACTCCAGTACTCTGCAGGCTAAGGCAGGAGGGTCTCATTAAGTTTGAGGACAGCCTAGGCTACACAGTGGGATCCTGTCTCAGAAAAAAAATTCTCGGGCCCGGTAGGATGGCTCAGTGGTCTAAAGCGCCTGCCTAGGAAAGCTTAGGTGGCTTCAGGGACCACGGCTGGATCCTCGGCACCACATGCTGCGCCAGCCCTGCCTGCAGGGCAGGCTGAGCTGGCCATAAAAATAAATAAACAAACAAAAGTTCTGAAACAAGAAAAAAAAAAAAATCTCTAGGAAAAATATAATAGGCTCAGGGCTGGTATACAGTTCACCCACATTGCAGCTGACCTTGAAGCAACTCCGCCCATATTCCCAGCTGCCACTGCAGGAAGTGCCCTCAGAGTGTGACCTGGCTGGGCTCTGGTCCATTCCACATGCCACTGTGGACCTGGATACAGCTTCAGCCTCTCATAACCCTGTGACATGAAGATGGCCCTTGCCTGGCCAGTCAGGCAGAACAGTATTATAGATATAATGCTCCCGAAGCAGGGTAGGCCCTCCCATGACTCCCACCAGGGTAGGGAACAGCGGTGAGCCCCAATTCTATGTACCCTCTGCCTTGTGATCCTCTCTGACAGAGTGAAGCAATTTTTGGGCAGGTTTCAAAATTATGGAAACTTTACACTCAGGCAGACAAACACAGCTGGCATGCTAGGGCTCCTCAGCATCAATGCCACATTCACATGGCCGCACAAAGCAGGGGGGCTGTCCTGGGTTTAAGGGCACTAGGAAACAACCAAGTATAATGCCCAAAGCTTGCTGGATCACAGAAAGAACCACGAGACGTTTATAGAGGTCAACTGGAGCAATCTGCATGGAAGCAATATCAGGTGATATTATCAAATAATGGCAAGTGTTTAGGTGTGATATGGCCACTGGGACATCCTTGCTCCAGAAAGATGCCTGCTCAAGTTTGTTTTGCTTCTTTTTTAAATTTTTATTTATTTATTTTTGTCTTTTTGAGACAGGGTCTCACTATGCAGTTTGAGCTGGCCTTGAGCTCACTTTTGTAACCCAGGCTGGTCTGAAACTAGGAGCGATCCTCCTGTCTCAGCCTCCGAAGTGCTGGGATTACAGGCATGCGCCACCACGCCCGGCTTGTTTTGTTTCTTTTGGGAAGACTGTGATACCTGCAACTTGCTGTCAAATGACACAGCAGAACCCTGTGACGAGGGACAGAGGTGAGCGAAAGCAAATGTGGCCAAATGGAAGCAAGAGGTGAACCAGACAAAGGTTTGTCACTTCTCTGTTGAGTTTGGCAATTTTTAAAAGTTATGAGGAAATACACCACGTGAGGGAGTTGCAGCATGTTCTTGGTTGGGGTCTGTGGGGCCAGCCTTTAGCTTGTTCCCCAATCTCTGCCCAGTGCAGAAAGCCATGCTTGTACCCAGGTGTAGTGACACAGTGGGTTTTTTTTGTTTTTGTTTTTTTTTGGTCTTTTTGAGACAGGGTCTCACTATGCAGTTCAGGCTGACCTTGAGCTCACTTTTGGAGCCCAGGCTGGTCTCAAACTCACATGGATTCTCCTGCCTCAGCCTCCCAAGTGCTGGGATTACTGGTGTGTGCCACCACACCCACTAGAGGGGATTTTATTTATTTTTTTATTATAAATATCTTTTTAATCTTTTATTCATTTTAATGAGAAAAAAGATAAAATAACAATGGAAGAGTTTCAAAACAGACTAGTAGGACAATTACAATAATTAATACATTGCATTATTATCGTCTGGGGGGATTTTAAAAGGCTGAGGATGCAGTTCAGTGAAAAGGCTGTGGATTCAATATTCAGTACCATAGAAAGGAAGAAGAAAGGAGGCAGAGGAGAAAGAGGAGGTGGAGGAGGAGGAGAAGGAAGAGGAGAAGAAGGAAGAGGAAGAGAAGGAGATGGAGGAAAAGGAGGAGGAAGGAGCAGCCAACCAACTGAAGAAGGCAGGCAAACAGGTTAGGCATGGAAGTGATATGATAAAAAGTCAGCTGACAACATCGCTCCCAACCTTCACGGTGAACACACAGGAGGCCACCAACACTGCACTCTGGGTGAAGAGGTAGGCTGCTCTCACCAGACAGGGCCCCAGCTGCTGCAGCCCGCCTAGCTCTGGGGTGGAGAAGAAGTTGCTATGGGCACGGTGCACAGCAGTAGTGTGCAGATTGGCAGGCCCGCTGAGTGCCCTGGGCAGGCAGCTCCTTCACATCTGCATCCAGCCTCCTGGGGCTTTTCCCGGCAGGCCCTGAAGCAGCGCTCACAGAGAACCCTCCATGAGTAGGGCTGCCACTCCAGCAAGACCCCGAGTCCTTCTCTGCGCAGGAACTATATAAAGCACAGGGTGGCGGTGGCTGGTGGCCAGGCTGTGGTTTCCCCTTCTGAACAAGGGGCCTTCCAACTGACTCTCCAGGGGCCCATCTCCGGTCAGTGCTCTTCCACTTCCCCTTGGCTCAGGCACCGCCTACTGATGGCAAGGCCACCTTTCATCCAAAGAGAGAAGTTGAGGCATTTAGGCTGTGCAACCAAGCTGTCCTGATACCCTTCCCAAAGCACTGGTGGTCTGCGCCCAGGGGCACTGGGATGAGCCCACCTTGAACACCAGAGAGTGAAAAATCTCGGTCAAAAGCTGGAAGGTGAAGCCGGGCATGGTGGCTCACACCTGTAATCCCAGCACTCGGGAGACTGAGGCAGGAGGATTGGTGCAAGTTCGAGACCAGCCTGGGCTACAAAAGTGAGCTCAAGGCCAGTCTCAACTGCATAGCGAGACCCTGTCTCAAAAGGGCAAAAAAAAAAAAAAAAAAAAAAGCTGGAAGGTGGGAGGGCATATAGCACAGCGGAGTAGGCGCCCGCCCGACTTGCACAACTTCCCCAGAACTGGAGGAGCCCTCACCTCCCGTCCCGCCCTCCTGCCTGGAACCGCCCCTCCCTCCAGCCATCCGCTTCCAGGAGCCAGTACTTTCTAAGATGTGGCTGACTCTTCAGCAACCCACACCCCTAGAGGGCAGACTTGCCTGATCTGTGAAACTGGGGACAGCGGCTAGAGCTGAGCTGGAGTCACTGAGGGGGGCAGTGGCCTGAAGGGCACAGAGGGCCACAGAAGGATTTTAGGGAAGAAAGTTACCTACTTTTGCCTTTTTTCCCTCTAGTACGACAGCTGAACCCTCAGGCATGCCCATACTAGATAATGTTCTACCACTGAGGGCAGAACATCAGCCTTGTTTTATGTTGAGACAGTTACACTAAATTGCCTATGCTGGCCTGGAACTTAGATCTTCCTGCCTCAGCCTGCTAGCGTGCTGGGATTACACATCCTTGCTCTGATACTTCTTGGTGGTAGAACTCAGAGGAGGCTTATCTTTATCTGTTTAACCCTTTCACACGCCCTGCTCTGCTTGAGGTCTGCTGGGAGGCTGTTGTCTCTGGGAACAAGGGCTAGCTCTGTGCTGTTACCAGAACTCGTGGGTGTCACTAGGGAGCAGGCTTTCTTTCCTGAGACCAGTAAGGCTGACAGCTGAATGTGGGGAGGAGGTGGTGAGTGACGAATGCTAACAATGAGAATCCATTCCAGGCTCCCAACGGGCAGAGACCATCTGGACAGAGCCAGAGGCCACCGAAGGGACATCCCTTGTTCCCCAGCAGGGAAGACACTGGCTGAAGATACTTCAGAGAGTTTTCAGAAACCGAAGGAGCCCTGGCTTGGTACCATTCAAAGGCACATTAAGATTGAGTAGCACTGGATGAATGGGTGGGAAATGTTACACATCAATCTGGTAAAGGGGCAAAGGGTTTTCCCCCAGATAAAAGCAATGGAAAGAGGAAGAGAGAAAGGGGGGGGGGCACATGACAGTGTGGAGAAGAAAAAAGGCAGAATGGGAGGCAGGGCACCTCAAAGCTCTCAGAGTTTACAAGGATGGGGGGACAAGGTAGAGAACAAAAAGAAGCCGCGGCTCCTTCTGCTTGGGAGTGGAGGCCGCCTGGCCCTTGGGACGGGGTCTGGGATCCCGCAGCTGCTCCTTAGGTCGAATCCCTCATCTGCCAGTAGAATCAACTGTGCCATCTCAGCAGCACTAACTTGTCACAAGGCCTACGCAGGCACACTCGGAAGGGCCCCACTAGGTTTCATGCTTTGCAGCCACCATCCTGCCATTCTTACTCATTTCCTAATACACAGCCCACATTTTCATCTTGCACCTGTCCCCAGTACTCTATAGACAGGCCCTGCTGACCTTAGAACAGGACATTCTGGCTGGCGAGGCAGGAGGAGGAAGGCAGTGGGCTGGCCCAGCTGCTGCTTGCTGTTTGCTGTTTGCTATCCAAACACGCGCCGTATTGTTGACTCAGCCAGCAGGTATCAGGACACACAGGCTTCCCCCAAGCCGGAACTGAAGCGGCAGAGGTGTGTGAGGTGGAGCTGTGTGTGCTGGACACATCAGACCCAAGCAGGTCCCAACCTGTCTGAAAAGCCCCGGCTGCACTCCCCAAAGGCCGGCCGCTAAGGCCCAGTTCGCCTGATGTCTGCTGTCAGCCAGTGCGCATCCTGAGCTGTGGAGCGTGTGTGCTCTGAGAGATGTGTGTGAGTTGGACAGGAAGCCACAGCACATCACTGGCCCTTTGCAGTCCTGAGAGTTGGGATGTTTGCCACCAAGCCTGCAACCTATCTCTGGTCTCCATACTAGAGCTGTGCTGTGGCCAAATCTCCATATGAAGTCTCCACTCAAAGCAGATCCAGGCAGACACCACAGCTGTGGCTGGGCTCAGCCCTACCTCAAGGAGGTCCTTCCTGGTGGCACTGCTGCTCCTTTGCCTAATTTTCCACTGAAGACTCAAGGGATAGCCAAGAACCTCTAAATCCCAGTGCTGACGAAAGCCCTCCTTTCCACCAGCAGCAAGACTGTGTCCTCGCCTTCTCGAAGCAGGCTCAGGCCATTGACCACATCACCTCCAAGGGCTTAAATTCAAATGGTCCAAATCTTTTAGGCCCAATCTGGGGGCAAATAGGCAGTTTAAGGCCCCCATAGGTGCCAGGTGTACAAAGGAAGTGCACCTGCAGGCAAACCTGAGGCAGCTGAAGACCACATGCCCCACCTAGGAACAGAGCAAAGCTCTGCAGGCGGAAAGGGGTGCCTTGGACCCTGGGAGGTAGGCTGGACTCTCAGAAGAGAGAGGACAGCAAGCTGGGAGATGGAGGCCTGAGAGGAAGCCCAGCCAAGTGGCCAGGCCTCTGGCTGTTGGGAGGGCCCTCCAGGAACTGGGTTAATCAGCAGGAAACTGGCAGCTGCTTCCTGACAACCTCCACTGCCACTGCCACACAGGCACAGAACACATACTCACAGGAATCTGCAAACAGAGAGGGCCACTGGCAACTTCCTGCAAACCACTTCTTGAAATAACACAGACAAAACACAAAGAATCCTCCCTTTCCTGAGCACAGATGGGTGGGGAGTCTCTTCCTTGTGTTACCTCCTTTGAATCTCTAGGCAGGACGGGTGTCCTAACGTCTGAGGCACAGGGAAGGAAAGCTAGTGGTTGGAGGTTACACAGCTGGCAGCGCCTGTGTTTTCAGGCCCAGGTCTGGTGGGACCCAGCCATCTTTTAATCCACCTTGCTCTAGAGTCCTGGCTCTGTGACCAAAGTTCCAAGGATGTCTATGTGACAAGTGGCTGGCTGGGAGCCACACCCTTCTATATAAAGGAGCCTATTGGGATTTGGAGTGCAGGGTGGAAGAAGAATTTTAATCACTCTTAACATTCCCAGTGCTCTCCAATGCTCTGTAGTCAAAGAGTTAATGGATCCAGTACCTCACGGACCTAACAAGTGTGGTGGTCCTGATGCTTAACACAAGGTCAGTGAGCGCCACTCTGGCTGGTACCCTGTCCAGACGCTAACTTTAGAGCATGCCTTAAATCCCAGACACTGGTAGGAGAATGACTATGCATTTGAGGCCAGGAACAAACAACGCAACCACAGGTTCTCTATGGATGAACACGACAGCACCAAATGAAAATTTCTCATCATACTCAAGGGCTATGCTTGGCCTTTCTTGGCTGAGTAACCTTACCCAGAGGAACATTTGTCTATAGCCTGTACTTTTGTGTAACCAGTCTGGCCTAAGGACAACAGGAGCATTTATAAACTAAAGAATTTAAAATGTTGGGGCCTGGCAGGATGGCTCAGTGGTCTAAAGCGCCTGCTTAGGAAAGCTTAGGTGGCTGCAGGGACCGAGGTTCGATCCCCGGCACCACATGTTGCACCAGCCCTGCCCTCAGGGCAGGCTGAGCCGGCCATAAAAATAAATAAATAAACAAACAAAAGTTCTGAAACAAGAAAAAAAAATTTTTTTAAATAAAGAATTTAAAATGTAGACATTTACTCCTAAACCAAAATTCTAATCACAAGTAAAAGACCCTCAAATTTGCCCTTTCTTAATATTTTAGACATGCATTTTGGGGATCAAAAAAAACCATGCTTCTTTCTTTTTTTGGTATGGGGGACTGAACCCAGGACCTTGTACTTGCTAAGCAGGGGCTTATGCTGCTATCTCCCCAGCCCAGAAAAACATGCATTCTTGTCACTTTTTGCTTGTTTTTATTTAGTGGTACTAAAGAATGAGCCCAGGATCTTTGAGCTACATCCCTAGGCCTCCACACTACAACTTGTGATTCTCCTGCCTCAGTGTCCAAAATGCTGCTAATATCCACTTTTCTTTACCTCCCCCTTTAACTGTCACTATTTTTTTGGCCAGGATTAGTAGCACATGTCTGTAATCCCACAACTGAGGAGGCTGAAACAGAAGGATTACCATGAACTTGAGGCCACCTTAGGGTACATAGTAAGTCCTTGTCTTAAAAAAAAGTCACTTTTTTATGAAGTGGTGCTAGGGACAGAACACAGGGGCCGAAAACTGCTAGGCCAGCACTCTACCAATGAGCTGGATCTTCGGCCCTCACTTGCCATTCTTTTATGGGATGTTTAATTTTTTGAGGTCATCTCACCTATTTCTCCTTTTCCTTAAAAACAGCATAACACCTTTAAGTTACTTAAGTGTTCCTGAAATTTAATTCAGCTTCTGGTAGTTGAGGTTGGAAGAGAAGGATTCTGCCAATGACAAATTCACAAGTGTTAGATCTACAGAATGTACAGTCTCTAACCATGTTCATCGCTCAGCTGGGATCCTCTGTAGTTCATACTCATCCAAGCATCTGCAGGTTTCATCTCAGAAAAAAACACCACTGTTAACAGTTCATGGCTAGCGATAGCCATTCCAGCAGGTAGCAACCACCAGAGGGTATTTTAAGATGTAGACACACTTGAGTACCCTCAGACCCAGGCAACTGCATTTAAATAAGTTCCCAAACAGGAATGATAGTGTGGCTGGTGTTTCTGACCAACAGATGGAATGGCTCGGTGCTCAGAAGACTCAGTCCTGAGAAAACAAACCCAAATAAAAACACCTGGGTTGAGATCAGAACTGTGCTTTCTAGAATTTGCTGTGTATCTTCAGGTCTGGGTCACTCAAACTCTCTGGTCTGATTTCCTCCCCAGAAACAGGATAAATGCACCAGAGAGCACTGTTCCAGTGTGTGCAGGAATCGCCCAGGAATCATCTGTTAAAACACAGCCTCTGGTTTAGCAGGCCTGGGGTGTGACATCTCAGTTGATCTAAGCTCTAAGCTGGATCTTTTTTTTTTTTTTTTTGTGGGACTGGGGTTCAAACTCACGACCTTGCACTTGCCCAGCAGGCACTTGTGCCTCGGAGCCATCTCCCCAGCTCCCTTAAGCTGGATCTTTGATCCCTGGGGTGCACTCCTGCCTCCAGAATCTATAACCAGTCCCTATACTAATGTGGCCTTGTGTTCTTTTTCAGTCAGTTCCATTCATGACACCCATTCTAACTTATGAGCAAAACCATCAATATGAAATGTCAGATCTGTGACCTTATCATAGGAGCCTACACTACCAACTCAAAGGCTTATTTTATTATTATTATTATTATTATTTTTTTTTTTGTGGGACCAGGGTTCGAACTCACGACCTTGCACTTGCCCAGCAGGCACTTGTGCCTCAGAGCTATCTCCCCAGCCCCAAAAAGGCTTATTTTAAAATAGAAGAAGAAAAAAAAAAAAAAAAAACAATGCTCAAAACACCTTCAATGTTGTCAGTATCTTTTCCCTTACCAATCAACCCATTCAGCAACTTTTACAAATCTGCAGTACGTGGCACTCAGAGGAATGTGCGCTTTCTGGCTGGGTAATAGGATCTTCCTTCCTATTGGAAGGTGGCCTCACAGTTCTCACCTGGCTGGGCCTGCTCCGCTCCATGCTCACATCCTAGGAGGGTCCCCACAGCCAAGGAGGGCCTGGCTCAGGGAGAGCACTAAGCAAATGCCAGCCACTGCTCACAGCAGAAAGTCAAATGCTTGGCAAAACCAAAACTTAACCCACCATTTGTTCTGTGCCTCAGTTCCCTCCTCTATAAAATGGAGAGAATATGAATTGCGAAAATGAAGAAGAATGACATAAATGTACCTACTCTGGCTTCTGCTGTGTAAGCGCTTGCTAGAAACTGTGCATGTGGTCACAATGACCGGGTTTGAAAGTCCAAGAGTGGGAGAAAGCCTGTTTCTACCTGAGCTGGCATTTGTTTATTCCTACGGTACTAGCCATCCCAGTGATGCTAGGCACATGTGTGTATATGCATGCATGCATGTGGTAGGGATTGACTGAGCCCTAGGCTTCAGACAGGCGGACCACACACTAGCCACTGAGCCATGCCTCCTGCCCCTTGGTGCTGCTGAATGGCCAGGGTGGCACCAGCCCTTGCCGAGGCCACCCTAGTTGTACCAGGAGAAATGACCACCCTCAAAGGCTTTGCCTGCAACACACGCCAGCCCTGGGCCTTCCCTCTACAAATCCAACTGGGAGAAGCTCTTTGCAAGCATCTTCCTGAGCCAAACCCTTCCAAGAGATTTCCCAGTGGGCACCCGTCCAACACTGCCATTTTTTTATGTCCACGATGTACCAAGCTTGGATTGGCACAGGGAATACAGTAGTAACAATAAACAGAGCATGGGTTTGCCTTGCCATGATCTCACAACATGGTGAAGTGGGCAGAAACAGCTCTTTCTCATAAAATTACTAAAGTTGCCCATTCAAAGAGGCTGAAAAAGGGCTGGCAAGATGGGTCAGTGGTCTAAAGTGTCTGCCTAGGAAAGTTTAGGAAACCACAGGGACGGTGGCTTGATCCCTGGCACCACATGCTGTGCCAGCCCCACCCCCAGGGCAGGCTGAGTCGGCCATAACACAAATAAATAAATGTGGTTTAAAAAGAATAAAATTAAACAATTTTTTTTAAAAGTCAAAGAGGTTGATTTGAAAAAGACAGAGGAAAATAATGAAGCCCTGTCTAGGCTAACCCATCATGCCTCACGTTAATTTCTTCTGAGTTCTCCTCACGCTATTCACCTGGTTTTGATCCTTGTTTGTGCCATCTATTTTCCCTTCCCAGGATGTAGACAGCATTTCCAGTGTTTTGTGTCCAAACTCAGTCACCCATGTCATGGTCACAGACTACCACTTCCTGCCCATCCTGGCACAGAGGACAGTTAGACTGTTCCCAAACTGTCCCTGTTGCCCGGCCACTCACCTCCGCGTACCCATGCACACAGATGATAAAGGAGAGGCCAGTGTCATGGGATTCTGTGGTGTCAGACCCCTGGGCTAAGGACACGCGTGTTTCTCAAAGACCTAGACAGCCCACAGAGGTCCCTCTGGACCAGAGTACACACAGCAGCACTCCACCCAAGACTGCTGAACTTGGTTGACTTAGGGTTCACTTGCTGAACTATTTAGGAAAGAGGGATATGCACTGTGCAACTTTGGACTTGCTTTCCTAAGACTAGTGAACCAAGTAACTTACTCTCAAGTACTATAAGTTTCTAATAGATTTCGTAAAAGAAAATTATTTGTTTTAGAAAGGTTTGGGAAGACAATACATGCACATTTGGATGAAGTAAATATGGCAAACGTTAGCATCTGCTATACCTATGTTACGGTGTAATGGGCAAATATGGTAATGTTTCTTTTTTTTTAATAATTATTTTTATTTTATTTTTTTCTTGTTTCATAACTTTTGTTTGTTTGTTTATTTTTATGGCCGGCTCAGCCTGCCCTGAGGGCAGGGCTGGCGCAGCATGTGGTGCCGGGAATGGAACCGCGGTCCCTGCAGCCGCGGTCCCTGCAGCCGCCTTTAAACCACTGAGCCATCCTGCCGGGCCCCGGTAATATGTTTCTCTACTTTTCTAAATATTTAAAACTTTTCATAATAAATCCTTGAAAAAACCCTTTTTAGATTTCAAAGATAACAATGGGCTAGACATAATGGAGAAAGAATCACAGCTGTAGGGCAGGCGAGGTAGCTCAGTGGACTAAGCACCTGCTTTGGCAAGTGCAAGGGACTAGGGCTTGATCCCTGGTCCCACATGCTGTGCCCAGCCCTGTTCCCTGGGACAGGTTGAGCTGGCTACTGAGTCCAGGAGTGGTGGCATGTGCCTGTAATCCCAGTGCTGGGGAGGCTGAAAACAGGAGGATCACTACAAGTCCAAGCTGTATAGTGAGACCCTGTACCAAATAATAAAATGGGAAAAAGAATCACCACTGCAGCCCAGGCTGGACAACTGAGCGAGACCCTATCTCTACATAAAATTAAAAGGAGCTGAAGTTGTAGTTCAGAGCTCTCTGGTTTAATCTTGTACTACTACAAAAATAAACATGAAAATGAATTAAAATAGAAATGATAAGTCAGGTGGAGAGATGCATGCTTATAATCCTAGCACTCAGGGAACTGAGGCAGGAAGACCGCTGAGAGTGCAAGGCCAAGCTAGAACACACAGCGAGATCCTGTCTTAAAAAACAAAGTTACATAAAATGACGTCATGTTTGGAAGAGTTCTATTATATCCATTTACTTATTCAACAAAAATGCCTCAATAGACTCAATGCATAATCCAGCCTACCTATTTCTGAGACACAACACCTGGTCCCAAGGAATAAGTCTCATTTGATTCACAGTTTATGGGATCCAGTCCACAGCCTGCCTAACTACAAGGCAAGAATATCATGGTGGAAGATAAAGTGACAGGTGATAGGCAGTGCAGAGGAACAGCACCCTGCTCTGAGGAAGGAACAAAGACCAGACATATCCCAGGGGGTACAACTCCACAGTTCCCACAGATGCAGCCACAAGTATAGGCTACCAATCCCCCAGGTGGTTTCTAAAGCCAATCAAGGTAACACTCCACATTCACTGTCATGGTCAGACACACTGTACATAGCACTTGTTATGCAGTGAACCAACCTGGTCCCCATCCTTATGGAACTTACTACTTGGCATTTCTTTTGGGTCAGGCGTTTAATATGCTAATCACATTGTCTATCCACATTGTCGTGAAGTATAATTCTTGCAACCACAGTTCTTCTCTTTTTTTTGTGCTGAGGACTGAACCCAGGACTTTCAGCTTGCTAGGAAATCATTCTACCACTGAACTACTCATCCTCTTCAAGCATAATCAAGTACAATTTTTTTCCTTTTAAAAAAAATTTTTTTTTGTGGTACTAGGGATTGAACTCAGGACCTTGCACTTTCCAGGCAAGTGTTTGTTTTTAAATTTATTTATTTTCTTGTCTCAGAACTTTTGTTTGTTTGTTTATTTATTTATTTTTATTATGGCCGGCTCAGCCTGCCCTGAGGGCAGGGCTGGCACAGCATGTGGTGCCGAGGGGGGATCAAACCGCAGTCCCTGCAGCCACCTAAGCTTTCCTAAGCAGGCACTTTAGACCACTGAGCCATCCTGCCGGGACCCCCAGGCAAGTGTTTATTCTACTGAGCTATCTCCCCAGCCCTCAAGTATAATTCTTGATTAAACACACACAAACACACAAAACACAGGACCTTGGTAGCAGAAAATATTGTCTTATGACAAAATCTTTTCTCCCTCACCTCCAAACTCTCAACTGTTTTACAGACCACATGCAGAAGTTAGAAATTTGTCATACAGTCAGATCTGTTGGGGGGAGGGGTGTTGATGGGACTGAATCCAGAGCTCATGTGTTGCCTAACCACTCCAAGGTTTTGTGTCTTTTTCTATTGGTTTTAAACTTGGAAATCAACCTTAAGTCCAACATCTGGTACAGATGAAATTGCATTTAATCTTACTCCTTCTTTGTAATATTTACATATCTCATTATTACTGTGCTGACTGGGCATGATAATGCAGCCCTATAATCCTAGTACTCTGGGAGGCTGAGGCAAGAGGATTCTAAGTTTGAGCTGAGCCATTATACTGATTTAGTAAGACTTTGTATCTCAAAAATACAGAAAAAAAAAAAAGGGGGGGGGCTGGGGAGATAGCTCCAAGGCACAAGTGCCTGCTGGGCAAGTGCAAGGTCGTGAGTTCGAACCCTGGTCACACACACACACAAATATATATATATATATATATATATATATATATATATATATATATTACTGCTCTGATTTTCAAAAACAGGGCCCTTTACTGTGTTACTGATTTCAACAGGAATGCCTCTAGTGTTTATTAGTTATTTATAACCTTGGCTATTGGCTTGAAATAGACACTTAATCATGCTAAGAGTGCATCCTTCTGTTCCCTTTTTGGCATATTGGTTAGGTAGATTGGTCGATTTAATCAATCTCCCCCTACATATACTGGGGTTAATACAGTTTTTCTTCAACTCATTAGCATGATGTAGTTACTATATTAAGCTTTCCTAATATTGACTGTTCTTCCCTTTTTTGGTCCATTGGGTTATGCTGGACAACTTGTTTAATACATTACTGAATTCTTTTTTCTACCTAGCATATTCTTTAATATGGTCTCCTTGCCATATTTAATATCAGTCTTATTTTGCTTTATAGAATAAATCAGAGAATTCTCCATCTTTTGCTAAGCCGTGGACAAGCTTACTGCTATCAGTATTATCAAATTTGAATGCCGGGTGTGGTGGCTCACGCCTGTAATCCCAGCACTCGGGAGGCTGAGGCAGGAGGATTGGTGGGAGTTCGAGACCAGCCTGGGCTACAAAAGTGAGCTCAAGGCCAGCCTCAACTGCATAGCGAGACCCTGTCTCAAAAAGACAAAAAAACAAAAAAAAAACAAAAAAAATTGAATTTAACCAGCAAAAACACAGGACTGCTGTATTATTTGAATAGAGAGGGCTGTGCTTCAATAAAAATCATTTTCCCATAATTAGCAACATATACATTTTCAGGAAAGAGCGTATTTTATTAAGATTTTCAAATTTAAGCCTGCTGTGCATAAATTTTGTTTGAAAATCTCTTCTCAATCTATGGCAATGTCCCCTTTTCTGATTTCTATTGTTTTCTTTATCCCTTTTATTTCTCAAAGGGATTTGCCAGAGGTTAGTCGACTTTATTGTTTGTTTAAAAACAGAATCAGCTCTTGAATATATTTGCTAATTTCACTATATTTGTTTTTAAATTCATTTATTTCTGTCTCTGTCTCTCTCTGTCCCTCCCTCCCTCCCTCCCTCCCTCCCTCCCTCCCTCCTCCCTTAGGGGCTGTTTGTATTCTTCTTTTTAGACCTCAGACTGAATGCTTGGCTTATTCTTTTTCTCTCTCCCTTTTTAATAATACAAGCATTTAAGGCTATGAGAGTAGCACCAGCTGTCTCTCATAGGTTTGGTTATGTGGCATTCTGGCTTCAGTGCTTTTTATAAATATTTGTCACTAAATTCTTTATTCTTTCTTGACCCAGGAGCAATTTAGAAGAGTAATACTTTACATTCTGTGGTTGGGTCTGAGTTGTAGTCTGTTTAAATTTACAGTATTTGGCTGGGCTTACTGCATGGTGATCAGCGGATTTCCCGAATGGCACAATTTCTGTTTTGGGTAGAATGCGAGCTCCTGCAGTTGGTTACTGGTAGCTGACAGAAATGTGCGCGCAACATATGTTCACTTGCAAAGCCCAAGTGCTCTTAAAAGTTTTTGTTTGCCATAATGTGATGCCAAAAGAAAGAGAAAATGATATAAAGTTCAATAGGCTTGCAATGTTTATTACCTTCCTGCCAGCTTGAATCACCACGGACGTGCCTGATGGTCCTGCCTGATGGGACAGTTCCATGCTGCCTGGCGGGTCACTGATGCACAGACTACCAGCAGTTCAGGGCTGCCTGGCAGCAAGCCATGAATTATGGCTCTGTACTGAACATGTTAAAATACAGTATATTTATTACATATATGCACTGCAAAGACCAAGGACTGAAGGCCCACCAGATAGCTCAGCATATTAAAGCACCTTCTTAGCAGACTCAGGGACCAGGATTCAATCCCTGGTATGTCATGCTCGCCCCAACTTGGGGTATACTGAGGTGATTGAGACTGGGCATGGTGGTGCACACCTATAATCCCATTGCTTGGGAGGCTGAAAACAGGAGGATTGCTGAGTCCATTCTGTGTAGTGAGACCCTACACTAAATTAAAAAAAAAAAAGACCAAGGACTGCGCACAGGGATTATAAGCTTACTTGGTACCGTTAATTTCTACTTTTTGAAAATTTTCCAGGGCCAGCAACATAGTTCAGCGGTCTGAAGCACCTGCTTATGTCAAGCTTAGACAACCTCAGGGATCAGAGGTTTGATCCCTGGCACTACATGCTGTGTCAGCCCCACTCCCAGGGCAGGCTGAACTGTCCATAAAAAAAAAAAAAAGTTAAAAAAAATTTCCTAGTTTTGGGGCCTGGCAGGATGGCTCAGTGGTCTAAAGCGCCTACTTGGGAAAGCTTGGGCGGCTTCAGGGACCCTGGTTCGATCCCCGGCGCCACATGCTGCGCCAGCCCTGCCCTCGGGGCAGGCTGAGCCAGCCATAAAAATGAGTGAATACATAAATAAAGGTTCTGCCGGGTGTGGTGGCTCACGCCTGTAATCCCAGCACTCGGGAGGCTGAGTCAGGAGGACTGGTGCGAGTTCGAGACCAGCCTGGGCTACAAAAGTGAGCTCAAGGCCAGCCTCAACTGCATAGTGAGACCCTGTCTCAAAAAGACAAAAAAAAAAAAAAAAAAAAGGTTCTGAAACAAGAAAAAAATAAATAAAATAAAAAATTCTTTAAAAAAAAATTTCCTCGTTTATAAGGTAATGAGCAATTTTTACTTTATCATTTTTCTGTATTTATTAAATTCCCTATAGAGCTATAAGGCTGACTACTTATTAAGATTTCTTTAAATGTTTATTTGCCTAAGGTTTGGTAACAGGTGTGTTCTATTGCTGAAACAGAGGCTCATGTAGCCAGGGATTAAAGAAACCACCAAGAAGGGCTTAGGAATAATCAGCTTTGGACCCAAAAGAACATCAACAGCTGAAGAGGGTGACGCTTTCAGATACCCACAGTCACTGTAGCTCTAAAGATTGCTTCTGGAGGAGGAAATTCATTCTCAGGGCACCCATGTCCCCCATGGCCCTCATGTTCATTTGCCTTCCCTCGCAGGGAAGGGGAGGTACACAGGGAACCAGCAAGCCCCAACTCCCCTCACCCACCCACAAAGGCTGTGACCCCTCTCCATGGACTGTTAAAAATGCTGCAGCCCCAAGCTGAAGCCAAGTGTCAAGTAGCCACTGAGTCAGAGGAGCTTGAGCCAGAGCTCCAGTGAGGAGAGGAGCCTGCTGCCCTCTCTGAATGCCCTAAAGCTCCTGCCACCACCCCAAACCAGCAGCCCTGGAATACAGCCAGGAACTCAGATTTTAAAGCTGGTTCCACCATGATGGCTACCGCAGAAGAGGACACAGGTGCAGGGCGAGGCAGTGGGCATGAGAAAAGACAAATGGGAGGGTTGACAGCAGGAAGGTGGAGAGGTGGCGCCCAGACCCATCATTTCACACCCATGCAATCCCATGCAACCTGAGAACACACACCATGACTGTCAGGGGTCGGCAGGTAGTGCTTACTCCTGTTCCACCCTGCAGCCTCTGCCTGCCTGGGTCCTCTGTACTAGACAGTGAGACCTAGAGGTAAGACCTAGGGAGAAGAGATGCTTCTGAAATGTCAGGGGAGACTCCTAACCACTGGGGTGCCCTTGTCTGCATGCAATGGACGCAAAGGGCCAGGCAAGACGGCAGGGGCCTGGAGGTCAGGTGCAGGTTGGCTCAGTCCAGCGTGGAAGATGCACTGGTGGGCATGCTAAGTGCAGACTGTAAAAGGGGGTGTGCAGTGCCACCCTGTCCCCTCCCCATGAAACTGCTCCCTATAGTCAAGCAGAGCTCCACCAAGCTACTGGGCATTCTGGATGGTGACTTCCCAGGAGGTTAAGTCACTCACAGGTACCAATTGCTCACCTTCTGCTCCATGTGGCATTTGACTAGAATGACTGAACCCCCAAATCAGAATGCAGCCATGGGCTGAAAGAACCCTCCTTGGAGAGCAAGTGCAGTGACCTCACCATGTAGAACCTGAGAACAAGGCAGGCAGCGAGCACACAGGTCACAGCTCTTAACTTTCATCCAGAAGCCAACAGTCTCTCCAGTGGCTCCCTGGGCCCGCCTTCGTGTTCCTGGTGTACCAGCAGGTGGAGGGTGAGCTCTGGACATCTGAGTTCAAATCCCCAGGATCTTTAGTTGGCAGCTTCCTTCATGAGCCTGTTTCCTTTTTTCTTTTTGGGGGGTACCAGGGACTAAATTCAGGGCCTTCTTGCTGAGCTACAACCCTACCCCATTTAAACCAAAAAAAAAAAAAATTTTTTTTAGAACATTACTGATCCTATGATGAAAATATGTAATACAACCATTGTTAAATTTAAATAAATATTTTGAATTTAAAAAAAAATAAATAAATGTTAGTACAGGCAAGCCGAGTGTGGTGGTATATACCTGTAATTCCAGCACTAGGGAGGCTGGGGCAGGAGGATCAGTGTGAGTTCTAGATCAGCCTGGGCTCCAAAAGCAAGCTCAAGGCCAGCCTGAACTGCATAGTGAGACCCTGTCTCAAAAAGACAATCAATCAATCAATCAATCAATCAAAAATACATTTTAGTACAGGCTCTCATTAAGTCATTAAGTTGTCCAGGCTGGATCAGAACTTGTGATCTTAGCCGGGCATGGTAGCACACGCCTGTAATCACAGCACTTGGGAGGTTGAGGCAGGAGGTTCAGTGCAAGTTTGAGACCAACCTGGACTACAAAAAAAAAAGAACTTACAATCGTCCTGTCTTCACCTCCCAGAATGCCACATAAACTTTCTGGTCTCTAACATGAAGACAGGAATGCTTTCTTCTGCAGAGGTTGTCTGTCTGTCTGCTTGTTTGCTTGGCTGGCTGG